>SEYY01021867.1:62500-98156 GCA_009176605.1 Armadillidium nasatum
TAATTTGCAATTTACTTTGTTTGAACATTATAGGACTTATATTATGGTTCTACAACTTCTGCATTAGCTATACAATCCTAAATTTACTGTATCATAGATTTAACTTCCAGGAAATACTTTTGTGTTTTTACAAATTTACATTTTCTGTAATAAAAAAATTTTTTAGGTTAAAATTTCCTTCAAATACACTATGCAAAAATACAAAATATTAAGTTTAAATAAAGAAACAACACTTAATAACTAGCCCCTCACACCGCCTTTGGCTGAAAATTGAGGATACAGTAGGAGGAAACGGAGTAGAGTCAGAGCATTCAAACACCTGAGTTTTGGTTAAGAATAAGACATGAGATCTAGAAGAAGAATTGGTTTTCGACAAAGTGGAAATTAGAAAAGAGAGCACAAATGTTGCAGGTTAATGAAAAAGGAAGACCATGAACCAGGGCAAGTCGACATAGAGGTCTTGGTGGCACCAACCCCATCACCGAAAGCCACCAACTCCCAAATGGTGATGGGGGAAAGGGTGGATGAGGAGCATTCTTTGGATTCCGCTCCTCGAAGCATCTCCGAGACAGTTTCATGTTTTGCCATTTTAATGGTAATGTATGAGTAAGTGCTTGTAAATTTTGGGGAACATGAGAAGGGAGTCGCGTGATGGAGAAGTGGGAGCATAAACAATCTATTGTGAGATGAGGGTACACTAGAGACCCTCTGAGAAGGTGAAACGCGAAAAGGTACGAACCAAAGGGCAACAGAGTGTAATAGAACAGGCTAGCTTCCCTATCACCCAGCGGTTAAGTCAAATATATATATATATATATATATATATATATATATATATATATATATATATATATATATATATATATATATATATATATATATATATATATATAATATATATATATATATTATATATATATATATATCCTCTGGTAGACAAAGGCCAGAACCCTACAAAATTTCATCAGAGTTGGAAAAATACCAGAAACATGGTCAAATTCCACCAGAGTTGGAGGGAAGTTGGAATCATAGCCAATTATTGGCCGACTTGTCTCGATACACAGGGTTTGAAAGTGTGCAAGTCAAAAGAAGTTGGGAAAATAAATATAGAGAGTGTGTTCCAGATTTTTCCAGTTGAATACATGTAAAATTGAGCAACCTGTTAGCTCTGTTGTTAGAGAGTTGGACAGAGAAAGATTTAGAATGTGTATAAAAAGTGTGTAGCTCAAGCCCTTCTCAGTGGAGGAGACATACGATGAGAGAGTTCAGAAGAGCAGTGTCCATTGTATAAAGAGAAAGTATATAGAGAGAATGACTTAAAAATTCGACTGGCAGAAAGAAACTAGAGAGATTTAGTGAGCAGGAGATCTTATAAGATGAAAAGCCCTAGACTCCACCTTTTCAAGGAAAGCTGTATGAGTGGACCATCCCAGATATGTGATGCATACTTCATAAGGGGGATGAACAACACCCCTATAGAGCAAGCAACTTGGGTGGTGTGAAAAATTTTTAAAGGGTACTCAGAATACCCAACCTCTTAGAAGCTTGTTTATAAAGAAAGTAATATGTTCCTTCCAAGAAAGATCACAAAAAAAAGGAACACTGAGAAAATTAAGGTCAGACAAAGGATTAAGTTGGTGGGTTTTTTAGTTGTGTTTAAGGTTGTGTTGAGTATAGAGATGGAGGAACTGAATTTTTTGAGACATTGAAAACAACCTTATTTTCTCTTTCCCAGTTTGAAAATGAGATTGGTGGCCTTGGAGCAACTGATCTCTGACCTTTCTTGCATCCAGTAACTGCCAGTTTTTTTTTGTTTTTTTTTAAATACAGATTACCACCGCTCACGGGCCAAACTATTTTTAAGGAGGGGTTAGAAATAAAAAATAAGAAACTCATCCAATCCTAACGCAAATCTCTTAGGTAGATGTAGATGGAAGACTTAAAGAGAGGAAGATTAAAATACAGAAAGGAAACGGATGATGGCAGGGAGTTCCACAGAACAGAAATGGCTGGAAAGATGGCACCACAATGGACAAGACTGGGATTTACCATATTCATGCAAAATCATGGCTCCCCTTGTTCTACGAGGGCATTGAGAGTGATGTCTTTCAAATTGGATGGAGTCATTAGCATAGGGGTGGGTTCGTGATTAAGTAATTGAGAGAAGGTCTTTAATGAAAACTGGAAAATGAGTTGGAGTTAGGACAGATCCCTTAGGAACACCACTATTTATAGATTTAAAGAAAGAATTTTGGCAGTCTACAACAGCTGCTATAGAACCACTGGAAAATATCAGAGAAGATAAATTCCGAAAGAGGGAAGTTTAAAAATCAAAGATTTGTGCAACACTCTATTGGAAGTTTTCAATATGTCTAGTGTTACAGCAAAAAATTTAATGAAATGCAAAAGAGAAGAGGACCAAGAGTCAGAGAGAAGGGAAAGAAAATCACCAGTGGAGCAGTAGAGCTGCTGCTTCTTTTTTTTTCTTTTTTTCTTTTACAAAAACCATACAGGCGATTAGAGATAAGATTAAAAGATTCGAGATCTTTCCCACTCTTAACAAGGAACTTTAGAAAGAACAGAGGATGAAGAAATGTGATGGTAGTTGAAGGGCCTTTATGGCACATGCTAAATGAGATCATGTTTCCAGTGAGAGAAGGTAAGGTTGAAATTGAAAGATAGACGAAATATTTTGCCAAAGCAGGGTGCAAACTAAAAAGCAGATTTATGAGAACCACTGGAGGGATACCATCAGTGTAATGTAAATGGGCTTCTTTAGAAGAAATTAAAATTTTAGACAAATGAATTGGGAAGGGATTGAAGGAGGAGGTATAGCTCTGAAATCATCTAAAGTTGAAGTATTGGCAAATGTCGGCAAAAAGTTCAATTTTTGAAGAAGGTAGAATGACAATTATGCTGAAAGAAAATACAAGTGGAGGGAAAGAGGAAGAAGCAAGTTAGAGTTGACATTTTTTGCAAGAAAAATCATTGCATTTTGTATTGAGAAATGAGTTTTTGGTGATACAAAGAACCAGAAAAGATTTTGCACGATTTTGGGCTGAATTATAAATTGCACAATATTCTGAAGTTTGAAAACAATGGTAATTCCTGAAGCCAGCAGCCTTGCTGTAAACAGCCCGAGAATAAGCAGAGTTAAACCAAGGTTTGTAAGGTATAGTAGAAGGGAAAGATTATTATAGAATGTAGTCTCCATGCGATAGTGAATCACCTCGGTAACGCGCTCTGCACAAGCATAATTATCCCTACCATGGAAGCGATAATCATTCCACAGGAAAGCAAAGAAGTATGACTGAAAGTCTTACCAGCTTGGGCACCGAAATGCCACAAACGTTTCCTTGAAATATGCGGGAGTCTTGTGGAAGACTTGAAAAGAAAGATGAGAATTGAGAGATAAGAAATTGGTCTGAAAAATCCAGAGGAGGATAGAGTTTGTCAGTATAAAGTGAAGGATTAGAAGTTTAAAAAAAAGTTTTAGAATGTTAGGTTTATCTCCAAGACGATCAGGGATATTAGTATGTAGGTGCACCCACTACTCCAGGTCATTTTGGATGAAGAATTGAAAGGCACATTCACTGGCTGTATCATGAAAACTAGAAGAAAGTCACTGGCTGCTGTGAACATTGAAATCACCTATGATAATTTATGAGAAAGGAGAAAAATAAAGAATGTTCTCTATTTTGGAGCTTAGATAGTCAAAGAACTTAGGATAGTCCATATTAGGAGATAAATAAACAGAACAAATGAATTTAAACGTAGAATGGCAAGAGAGCCTTAGCACAAGAAAATTCAGAAGATCCTATATTAGAGACACAGGAGTAAACAAAATCATAGCACTCATATGTATAACAACTTCCTTTGACTGAAAATTGAAGATAGAGACAGTAAGAGGAAATAGAAAATGGTTTGCTATCAGAAAGCTCAAGCACCTGAATTTCTATCAAGAACATATATATATATATATATATATATATATATATATATATATATATATATATATATATATATATATATATATATATATATATATATATATATATATATATATATATATATATATATATATATATATATATATATATATATATATATATATATATATAAGTGAAAATAGAAACTTTTTATTGGAATCCTATTTTCACTTTATACATATTTACTGATGCGTCTATAGCATTGTAATTAAAATAATATCTTAAAAAGGAACGATAGAGGGAACAACAGGGTGAAAACCTGATCCTTGACGGGAGCTCGTATGCTTGAAACTGTTCTTGAAACGAACTTTTTTGGGTTCGTGGATAGCTCAGCGGTAGAGCATCGAGTCTTTTGTCGTTCTCAGTCGCAACAGGCGGTGGTTCGACCCCAGAGAAGGATTCCCATAAAAGTTTCTATTTTCACTTTATACATATTTACTGATGCGTTTATAGCATTGTAATTAAAATAATATATATATATATATATATATATATATATATATATATATATATATATATATATATATATATATATATATATATAATATAAATTAATTAATTAATTAAAATATGGATGACAGGACTAGCAACCCGACCCTATAATTATTGCTTACTGCTTGTAACAACTCCAGTACCAGCATGGGAAACCACAGCTCCGAGAAGCAAGATTTCATGAGAAAGTGTTTAGAGGTTAGATGGAGAAGGTGATAGGTCCACTGAAAGGGTAAAAACTCTACCTGAGAGTTTGAATAAAACTCAAGGACTGGCGCTGAAGCCAACCATTCGAAAACATGATCTTTTATTGTACTTTAGGAGAAAGACTTGATAAGGGCAAATTGCGAAATATGCTGGTCCCACTGCCAGGATAAAAATCCTTCCAGGGAGAATATATATATATATATATATATATATATATATATATATATATATATATATATATATATATATATATATATATATATATATATATATATATATATATATATATATATATAGGGATGTACCGATAGTATCGGTATCGGCAGTATCGGCCATTTTTTGGAGTATCGGTATTGGTTAATATGGCTGATACTTGGCCGATACTCCAATACTCCTTACTTTTTGGGTGAAGAATTATGAGAAACTTTTATATTAAAAAATAAATCTAGTTTCGAAATATAAAAGTTCTAATAAGGAATTCCTTAAGCTAGCTCATAATTCGTCTTACTAGTATATATATATATATATATATATATATATATATATATATATATATATATATATATATATATATATATATATATATATATATATATATATATATATAGTAGCCTCGGAGAAGCCCCGGGGGGCGGCTTCCAAATATAGCCCCTCATCCACCCCTTCCCCCATCACCACTTGGGAGTTGGTGGCCTCCGGTGATGGGGTTGGTGCCACCAAGATACAGCTGCCGGCTTGTCCTGATGCAAGGTCTATTTTTTTCATTAATTTCTGCAACATTCGCGGTCTGCACTCTAATTTCCACTTTGTTGAACATCACCTCTCTTCTTCTAGACCTCACCTCTTATTCTTGACCGAAACTCAGATGTTTGAGCGTTCTGATAGCAAACACTATTCTGTTTCCTAATACTGTCTCTATCCTCAATTTTCAGCCAAAGTCTGATGTTGTGCATGCGTGCGCAACGATGTCGTTTGTTCTCGTGATTCTAATTTGGAATCTTCCGAATTTTCAACCTTATGGCTTAGGCTTTTTCCATTCTACGACTAAATTCATTTGTTCTGTTTGTTTATTTATCTCCTAATTCTACTGACTATCCTAAATTCTTCGACTATTTAAACTCCAAAATAGAGCACATTCTTCTCTTCTTCTCCTTTCTCCGAAACCATCATATTTGGTGATTTCAATGTTCACCACCGCCAATGGCTTTCATCTAGTTCTCATGATACAGCTGGTGAACGTGCCTTCCATTTCGCTATCCAAAACGACCTTGAGCAGTTGGTGCAGCTTCCCTACTCGTATCCCTGACCGTCTTGGAGATGAACCCAACATTCTAGACCTTTTCCTAACTTCTAATCCTTCTCCTTATACTGTTAAGCTCTTTCCTCCTCTGGGTTCCTCCGATCACCTTCTTATCTCTGTATCCTCTTCTATCTCTTCAAGTCTTTAGCAAGAAAGACCCCTTCTATTGAAAGGAAACGTTTGTGGCACTTGGTGGTGCTTGCGGTCGTACTTCTTCGATTTCCCGTGGAATGATTATTGCTTCCGTGGGAGGGGTCCTTCGGATTGTGCAGAACGCATTACCAAGGTGATTCTCTCTGGCATGGAGGCGTACATTCCATATTCTTTCCCTTCTACTAAACCTAACAAACCTTGGTTTAACTCTGCTTGTTCTCGTGCTATCCGCCGCAGGGATGTTGCCTTCAGGGATTACCGTCGTCTTCAAACTCCAGAAACTCACGCTACTTATATTTCATTCCGGAATGCAAAATCTATCCTTCGAAAGACTAAAAACTCATTCCCCTGTGGAAAATGCAATAATCTTTCTGGTTCCTCTTCTTCACGTTCTTTCTGGCATTTTGCAAAAAATGTCAACTCTAACTTTGCTTCTTCCTCTTTCCCTCCTTTAATATCTTCCGACGGCACAACTGCTGTTTTTTACCTTCTTCTTTTGCCTCTAATTCAACCTTAGACGATTCCGGAGCTATTCCCCCTCTTTCAACCCCTCTAACTCAATCATGCCTAAAATTTGAATTTCTTCAAAAGATGTCATTTCTGCTCTCTCTGGGCTTAATACTAAGAAGGCGTACGGTCCCGATGGTATTCCTCCTGTGGTTCTCAAAACTTGTGCTTCCGAGTTTGCACCGTGCTTCTGTAAACTATTTCGTCTTTGTCTCTCTACTTCAACCTTCCCTTCTTGCTGGAAACGTGCTCTCATTCAGCCTGTGCCGAAGAGGGGTGACCCCTCTCAACCCTCCAACTACCGTCCTATTTCTTTGACCTCCGTTCTCTCTAATGTTTTCGAATCTATCCTTAACAGGAAGATTTGGAAACATCTCAATTTTTCTAATCTTATCTCAGATCGCCAGTATGGCTTTCGTAAGAAACGCTTTACTGGTGATCTTCTTTCCCTTCTCTCTGACTCTTGGTCCTCCGCTCTTCGGCATTTCGGTGATTCATTTGCTGTGGCGCTGGACATATCGAAAGCCTTCGATAGAGTCTCACACAAAGCTTTGATTTCTAAATTTTCCTCTTTCGGTATCTATCCTTCTCTCTGAGATCTTCTCACTAATTTCCTTTCCGGTCGTTCTATAGCCGCTGTTGTAGACGGCCACCGTTCTTCCTTTAAATCTATTAATAGTGGTGTTCCTCAGGGTTCTTTCCTCTCCCCAACACTTTTCTACTTTTCATTAATGACCTCTCTATTACCTCATCTCCTATCCACTCCTATGCTGATGACTCCACCCTTCATTATTCCTTCCAGTTTGAAAAACGTCCCACCCAACAGCAGTTGATAGACTCGAGAAGGGTAGCCTTGGAGCAACAAACCTCTGATCTTTCACTTATTTCAAATTGGGGCAGAGAAAACATGGTTGTTTTCAATGCCTCAAAAACCCAATTCCTTCATCTCTCCACTCGACACAATCTTCCACACAACTATGATATCTTCTTCGAAAACACACAACTCAAACCTTCATCTGTTCTTAATATTCTTGGTGTTTCTTTTTCTCGTGATCTTTCTTGGAAAGATCACATTACCTCTCTTTCTAAACAAGCTTCTAAGAGGTTGGGTGTTCTGAGGCGCCTTCAGAATTACTTCACGCCACCCCAGTGTTTTGCTCTGTATAGGGGTGTAGTTCGCCCCTGTATGGAGTATGTTTCGCTCATCTGGGGTGGTTCCACACATACAGCTCTCCTAGAGAAGGTGGAGTCTTGGGCATTTCGTCTTATCAACTCTCCTGCTCTTACTAACTCTTCAATCTCTTTCTGCCCGTCGAATTGTTGCGTCATTCTCTCTTTACTATCTCTATTACAACGGACACTGCTCTTCTGAACTCTCTCGTCGCATACCTCCTCCATTGAGAAGAGCTCGTGCGACACGCCTTCTACACAGTCTCATCCTTTCTCTGTCCAACTCTCCGACCCCAGACTTAACCGCTATTCTCAATCTTACATATACTCTACTGGTAAAGTCTGGAACCCACTCCCTTTATCTGTTTTCCCAACTTCCTTTGACTTGCATACTTTCAAACGCCGTGTATCTGGACACGTCGGCCACAATCGACCAAGATAGATCTCTCTCAACTCCGGTGGAATTTGGTAGGCCTCTGGCCTTTGAACAGCGGAATATATATATATATATATATATATATATATATATATATATATATATATATATATATATATATATATATATATATATATATATATATATATATATATATATATATATATATATATATATATATATATATATATATATATATATATATAATATATGCGTGTGTGTGTGAGAGAGATAGGGAGAGAAAAAAATTAAGACATTTTATAATTTAAAAAAAAAAAAACTAAATAGTTGGTACAAACTAGGTGAGTATGGAAGGGAGTCGGTAGGAGTCGCTTAATTTACCGACTCCGACTCTCCATCCCTGTTCTAAACATTTATTATTCCTAACAGATAATATTTTAATTTATAAAATATACTTGGGCACAACCATGAAATACATGACTAAATATTGGTTGTACAGGGAATGCAATCCTCAGTTGCCTAGCAGTACACAAATGTTCTATCTTATTACTGTGTATTTCTTATAATAATTAAAGTATCGGTATCTGCACCTAAAAAAAAGAGTATCGGTATCGGCCTTTTTGCTGGAATCGGTACATCTCTAATATATATATATATATATATATATATATATATATATATATATATATATATATATATATATATATATATATATATATATATATATATATATATATATATAACCTCTTTCTCTCTCTCCTCAATTTTCAGCCAAGGGTGAATGTTGCTCATATGTGTGCAACGAAATTGTCTATTCTAGAATCTTTAATTTGGAGTATTCTGAATTCTCTACATTATGGCTTAAACTATCTTTTAACTCTACATCTAAATCCATTTGTTTTGTCTACTTATCTCCTGACTCTACAAACTATTATAAAAAATTCCTTGACTAAACTCCAAAATTCTTTCTTCTTCTTACTTTGAAATCATCATTTTTGATGATTTCAATGTTCAGCACTGCCAATGGCTTTTATCTAGTTATCATGATCTTACTGGTGAACTCGCCTATCAATTTTCTATCCATAGCAACCTTTAGCAGTTGGTGCATCTCCCTGACCACCTTGATGGTGAACCCAATATACTTCATCTTTTCCAAACTTCTTACCCTTCTCCTAAAACTGTTAAAACTCTTTCCTCCTCTGGGTTCATCCGATCACCTTCTTATCTCTTTATCTTGTCCTGTCTATTCAAGTGTTCTGCAAGAATAAGCCCCGCCTTCGGCGAGGAGACGTTTTTGTCATTTTGGTGACACTTACTTGTCTAACTTGCGATTGTACTTTTTTGATTTCCCATGGAATGATTACTATTTCCATGGGAGGGGTCCCTCAGAGTGTGATGAGTGCTTAACCCAGGTGATTCTCTCTGGTATGGAGGCGTACATTCCATATTCTTTCCCTTCTACTAAACCTAACCAACATTGGTTTAACTCTACTTGTTTTCATGCTATCTGCCACAGGGATTCAGCCTTCAGGAATTACCGTTGTCTTCAAACTCATATAACTTATATTTCATCCTGGAACCATGCAATATTTATTCTCTGTAACACCAAAAACTCATTTCTCCATTTAAAATGTAATCATCTTTCCGGTTCTTCCTCTCACCCTTTTTGGTATTTTACAAAAAATGTCAACTGTAACTTTGCTTCTTCAACTTTCCCTTCTTAAGTATATTCTGATGGTTCAACTGCCCTTTTACCTTCTTCTAATGCTGAACTCTTTGCTCAAATTTTTGCCTCTAATTCAACCTTAGACGATTTCCTAGCCTTTCCTGCTCTCTCAACCTCTTCCATCTCATTTATGCCTAAAATAATAATTTCTGTTAAAGACTCCATTTCTGCTCTTTCTGAGCTTAGCACTAAGGCGTACTCTGCTGATGATATCCCTCCTGTGATTTTTCTACTTCAACCTTCCCTTCTTGATGGAAACGTGCGCTCATTCAGCCTGTGCCGAAGAAGGAGGACCTCTCTCAACCCTTTAAATATGGTCCCATTTCTTTAACTTTCGTTCTTTCTAATAAATTTTTAGTCAATCCTTAACACGGAGATTTGGAATCATCTCTATTCTTCTAATCTTATATCTGATTGCCAGTATGGCTTTCGTAAGAAGTGCTCCACTGATTATCTTTTTTCCCTTCTCTCTGACTCTTGATCCTCGACCCTTTGGCATTTCAGTGAATTTTTGTTGTTGTCGCTCTGGTACATATCAAAAGCTTTCAATACAGTCTGACACAAAGCTTTGATTTTTAAATTTCCCTCTTTCGAAATCTAACCTTCTTTCTGATTTCTTTTCTGGTCATTCTATAGTAGCTGTTGTAGACGACCACCATTCATTGTATAAATCTATTAATAGTGGTGTTCCTCAAGGATCTGTCCTATCCCCAACACTTTTTCTGCTTTTCATTAATGACCTTTTCTCAATTACTTCATCTGCCATCCACCCTTATGCTGATGACTCCACCCTTCATTACTCTTTTCAGTTTGAAAGACTCCCCTCCCAACAGCAGTTAATAGACGCAAGGTGGGTATTGTTGGAGCAACTAACCTTTGATCTATCTCGCATTTCAAATTGGGGCAGAGAAAACATGGTCATTTTCAATGCCTCAAAAACTCAATTCCTCCATCTCTCTACTTGACACAATCTTCCATACAACTATGATGTCTTCTTCGAAAACACGCAACTCAAACCTTCATCTCTCCTTAATAGAAGAGCTCATGTGACACGTCTTTCTACACATTCTCATCCTTTCTCTGTCCTACTCTCTGACCTCAGACTTAACTGCTATGCCCAATCTTGCATGTACTCTACTGGAAAAGTCTGAAACACACTCCCTTCATTTATTTTCCCAATTTCCTATGACTTAAACACCTTCAAACGCCTTGTCTCGAGGCATGTCGGTATTTAATCTGACCAGAATACCGATTTTCTCCTTTTTCTTGGAAATTTGGTAGTCATCTGGCCTTTGCCACCTGTTTGATGCTGCAATCAGGTTGAACTTAGGCCTTCAACTTTGACATTTATTTACTGATTAAAGGTTTCCAGGAGTGTTCTCTTGAGGTTAACACTCTCCTTCAGATACGGAGGCGAACATTCCATTTTCTTTACTCTTTATCTAAAACATAAACCTTCATTAAATTGTTTTCTCTTCAAACTCCAGAAGCTCATACTACTGGTGATGAAATATACCATGCCCTGGGGTCTGACCTTGGCTGCGGTTGCCTAAAATTTGTAAAGAGGTCAAAAGAACTGAAATTTATGGTTAAGTAAATTAGTTTCAATTTTAATTGAGATTTATTTAATTATAATGAAGGAATAGAATAGTCCACATTCACTTAAATTATTGATTATATGCATTTTCTCCGAAAAATTTCAGAAAATTACAGATTTTGTATAATAAACATTTTAAAAAACTACAAAAATTTTAAAAAAAAAAAAATATTTTTTTTCTAATTCACAATAGTGATTCAACTGGTTATCTTTGGTAAGACCAAAAGTTAAAGTTTGAAAAAATGTAAGATATAAAATTATCAATATAACCTGTATTTATACATATTGCTATTTTATTGCCGTGTATCAAATTTGTATAATTTAGCTACATTATTTCAAAATTTTGTTTATACTTTGTCACTATGGCTAAAAAATCAGTTTCAGCAATATGGGAGTACTTTACAATGTTTCAGGATAGGCTCAAAATGGGCTAAATGTAACATCTGCAGCCAGGAAATTAGAAGAGGATCTCCGGGTGCTACAAGTAAAAAATTTTCAACTAAATCTTTATGGGGGCATCTAAAATCAAAAGACAAAGATGAACGTTCACTATCAGAAAAGGAGCCGTCAAAAGAAACAGAAAAGAAAAAGGAAATATTGAAAAACTAAAGAAGAAAAATCTTAATTTTCTTATATTTTGTTTAATTTAATCCACCATTAATAATTATAATTTGCCATTTTCACCCTGACAGGAAAACCCCGGTTTTCCTTAATTTTTAGCCGGGGTTGGCCGGGCCGAGCCGGGGCCACGGTCGGTCCATACCATTCCTATTAGAGAGAGCTTTAAAGGAGGAGAGGGGGCACACGCAAACACACACACTCACTCACATTAACAATTTAGCGCATACTGTGGAACTTCACAAAAGTTTTCTCTTTAAATTTTAGTGGGATTGGTCTTGAGTGTTGTTTCATTATGTGTTTAATTTATACTTTTCAGCTGGCATGCTCTCATTAGGGTCGCATGTAATCAAAAGTGAGGAGGTGGCTAAACACAAAGAGATCGGAGCCGAAATTGCCAACACTTGCCATGAGTCGTACATTCGGACTCCAACGGGATTAGGTCCAGAAAGCTTCAGATTTTCAGATGCTTCTGAAGCTAGAGCTCTCAAATCTTCAGAAAAGTATTATATTTTAAGACCGGAAGTTATTGAAGGGTGGTTCTACATGTGGCGATTAACTCATGAACAGAAGTATCGAGATTGGGCGTGGGAAGCTGTTCAGGTTTGTAGAAATAACTGCATATTTATTTACCCTGCTACTAATTCAAAGTGCATAAAAAAATAAAAAAAATAAAAAATTTTTAAATGAATAGTTAATCCAATAAATATGAGGTTCCGTTTTAAAGTGTGTGTATGTATGTTTTTTAAAAAAAATTTTTAAGGTGCTAGTTACTTTAAAAAAAATTTTTTTTTTTATCGGATATTAAACTAAAGTTTTTGACAGTTCTCTGTTGCAAAATTCCTTAAATTTTTTTGACCAACTCAGAATATGTGGAATTAATTATTATATTTTTATTACTAACTTAAGGAAATATGAAGTTGGATTCAAATGATAATAATAATTACGTATATTTTTTAAATCAGTTAAAACAGCCTATTTTATTATTAAAGTTTTTGTTAACTAATATGAAATATTTGATGAAGTAATATATATATATATATATATATATATATATATATATATATATATATATATATATATATATATATATAATATATATATATATATATATATATATATATATATATATATATATATATATATAGGGATGGAGTGAAGTATCTCCTTGTCAAGGAGAGCTGCGTAAGTGGAACCACCCCAGATGTGTGAGATGTACTCCATACAGGGGAGACGAACACCCTTGTAAAGATTACGAACTGGATTGAAAACAACTATGTTTTCTCTGTCTCAATTTGAAATTCGAGAAAGATCAAATGTCAGTTGCTCCAAGGCCACCATTCTAGCGTCTATTAATTGTTGCTGGAAAAGGCGCCTTTCATACTGAAAGGGTAATGATGGTTGGATTCATCAGCATAGGAGTTGATAGGTAATGAAGTAATAGGGAGATCATGAGTGAAAAGTGGAAAAAGTGTTGGGGACAGGACAGAATACTGAGGAATACCATTATCAATAGATTTAAAGAATGAACGGTGGCCTTCTACAGTAGCAGCAATAGAACGACCTGAAAGAATATCAGAGAGAAGTATAGATTCCTACAGAGAAAATTTAAAACTAAAAGATTTGTACTAGACCCTATCGAAAGGCTTCGAAATGTCCAGCGCGATAGCAGAAGATTCACCAAAATGCCGTAGAGCGGAAGACCAAATGTCAGAGAGAAGGGAAAGAAGATCAGTAGAGCGTTTCTTACGAAAGTCATACTGGTGATCAGAGAGAAGAAATGTCCATTATCGAGTTACTCAGAATCTTCCTGTTAAAGATAGATTAATAAACTTTAGAAAGAACGGAGGTTAAAGAAATGGGACGGTAGTTGGAGGTTGAGAGAAGTCTCCCTTATTCGAAACAGGTTGAATGAGAACACTTTTTCAGCAAGAAGGGAAAGTTGAAGCAAAAAGACAGAGACGAAATATTTTACAAAGGTAGGTTGCAAGCTCAGAAAAAAAAGTTTTAAGAATTACAGGAGGGATACCATTAAAACTGTACTTCTTCTTAGTGTTAAGCTCTAAGAGAGCAGAAATGACATCTTTAGTAGCAATTACAATTGTAGGCATAAATGAGTTGGAAGGAGTTGAAGAAGTAGGAATAACTCCGGAATCGTCTAAGGCATAAATTAGAAGCAAAAGTTTGTGAGAACAGCTCATCTTTAAAAGTAGGCAAAGCGGCAGTTGTGCCGTCAGAGGATACTAGAGGAGGGAAAGAGGAAGAATTAAAGTTAGAGTTGACATTTTTTTTTTGCAAAAGGACAGAAAGGGCGTGAAGAAGAACCAGAAAGATTAATGCATTTTCAACGAAGAAAAGTTTTTGGTATTTCGGAGGATAGATTTTGCACTATATTCTGGGATGAAATAGAAGTTGAATGAGTTTCTGGAGTTTGAAGACGACAGTAATCCATGAAGGCAGCACCCCTGTGGCGAATAGCACGAAAACGAGCAGAGTTAAACCAAGGTTTGTTAGTATTAGTAGAAGGGAAAGAAAATGGAATGTACCCCTCCGTGCCAGGGAGAATCACTTCAGCAGTAATGTGCCCGACACACTCCGAGGTTCCCCTCCCAAAGAAGCAATAATAATAAACCGATATATATATATATATATATATATATATATATATATATATATATATATATATATATATATATATATATATATATATATATATATATATATATATATATATATATATATATATGAACCGACCGGGGCCCCGGCCAAACCCGGCCATTTTTCTGACCCCGGCCCCGGCCCCGGCCCCGGCCCCGGCTAAAAATCAGGGAAAACCGAGGTTGCCGGCCGGGGTTAAAATGGCAAATTATACAAATTTCTTTTTTTTTTTTTTAATTTTCAGCCGATTCTGCTGAAGCTTTCAGTGTATATAGATTTTTTTACCGGTAAGAAAAGTCCATTTCTAGCGTTTTTCCGAGTCTATTACGGTTAAAAGTTTTTTTTTTTTTTTTTTGTGGAAATTTTACCCTTTTTCAATAGAATGGCGGTGCCAAACCACTTTTTAGAATGAGCTGAAAGTTGGACTATTTATTCAAAATTATATGGGCTACAAAAGCCTCTAATAAACCTTTGTTCCCAGAGTTATAGAAAAAATGTTATAAGCCAAAAACTGACCAACTATAGAAAAAAAAATTTTTGAACTAAAAAAATCCATCTTTTCAGACAAAATCTTTTTTAAAAAAAATACAACTATAACATTTCCTATTTTTGGTGTGTATAGAGGAGAGGTGGGGCTACAAATTCCTCTATGTACTTTATTCGATGACATTCGTTGGTTTTGAGATATAGCCTTCAAAAAGGTCAATTTTTGGCCAAATTTCAAAAATTCCCAAAGTTTGAGAGGCTATATCTCGCTTCAAACAAAGGGTATTTAAAAATGCACTAAATAAAAATTGTTGCCCTGTTCCTCTTCTAAACAATATTCACAAATAAAAAAAAATAGTAGGTAGCGTTTTATTTTTAAATAATTTTTTCCTCCAGAAGGGTACGATTTTTTTTCAAGTGCTTATAAATTTTTTCTAGACGTGATATCAAAAATCTATTCCCACCAATGCAAGAAATTGGGGCAAAGGTATTCAGTTAAATTTTCAGCTCATGTGGACCAGTGGTTTGATCCAGTTATTCATTTTTTTCAACTTTGGGTCCAAATAAGTTTCAAACCGTTATAGACTCAAAAAAAATGCTCGAAATCAACTCAGAACTTCGTGAAAAAATTCACATACTTTGAAAATTTCAGCTCAATCAGTCAAATAATAAAAAAAAAAATTTCAAACAAAATATAAGAAAATTAAGATTTTTCTTTTCTGTTTCTTTTGACCGCTCCTTTTCTGCTAGTGAATGTTCATCTTTGTGTTTTGATTTTAGATACTCCAAAAAGATTTGGTTGAAATTTTTTTTACTTGTAGCACCCGGAGGTTCTCTTCTAATTTTCTGACTGCAGATGTTACATTTAGCTATTTCGAGCCTATCCTAAACATTGTAAAGTATTCAAATACTGCAGAAGCTGATCTTTTTGCCATATTGACTGAAAATATAAACAAAATAATAATTTTTAAATAATGCAGCTAAATGATACAAGTTTGATACATAGCAATAAAATAACAATGATATGTATAAATACAGGTTAAATTGATAATTTTATATCTTACATTTTTTCAAACTTTACCTTTGGGTCTTACCTAGGTAAACGTGTTAAATCACTATTATGAATTAGAATAATTTTTTTTTTTAATTTTTGTACTTTTTTTTATTTTTTAAATATTTTTTTTTTTTTTTTTTTTTTGATTTCTTTTTAGAGAAAATGCATATAATCATTAATTTAAGTGAATGTTGCCTATTCTACTCCTTCCTTAAATAAACCTTATATCTAATTTTCTTAACCTAAAATTTCAATGCTTTTGACCTCTTTACAAATTTTTGGAAACCCCGGCCATAACCCCGGCCCCGGCCAAATTTGGGTGACCCCGGCCCCGGCCAAATTCCAGCCCCGGTCGGTCCCTATATATATATATATATATATATATATATATATATATATATATAATTATATATATATATATATATATATATATATATATATATATATATATATATATATATATATATATATATATATTATGTCACAAGACGTAATCCGGGGTGGACTATCGTCTGTCTTTCTTGTGAGCCCGGAATTCGTTAAATTTTTTAAATATATGTCTAGGGGTGATTAAAATATCTGATAAAATAATATTTCTTATTAATTTATATATACAAGATTGTTTCCTTTAAAGAAATTTACTGACTTCCTTGTTAAAATACTTCTTCACTTAGGAGGAATTCAACTTCTCCTATTTATTGACTTTTCTCTCTCTCAGGAGGTATTGAACTTCTCCTGTTATTTATTCTTTCAAGGAGGAATTTTACTTCTCCTAATTTATTTAATTAAATTCTTTCAGGAGGAATCCTACTTCTCCTATTATTCTTCTCTGGAGGTATTTAACTTCTCCAATCTATTTGTTCTTTTAGGAGGAATCCTACTTCTCCTATTATTCTTCTCTGGAGGTATTTAACTTCTCCAATACTTATTCAAATCTTCTCTTCTAGGAGGAATTCTACTTCTCCTATTTCTTTTAATTTCTTTAGGAGGAATCCTACTTCTCCTTTTATACTTAATTTTTCAGGAGGTATTTAACTTCTCCTATCTCTTTTTAATTCTTCAGGAGGTATTCTACTTCTCCTATCTATTTAAATTCTATCAGGAGGTATTCAACTTCTCCTGTCGCTCTATTATATTAACCCTTTTGCCGGATTTCTCTCTTTTAGATTACGATCATGTGAAATGACCTCTAATTAATTAAGGTGACACGTTTGAGTATCTGACTTCATTAACTAAGATACTATCATAATTTACGTGTCGCGTGAGTTAACTATGAAATATTTTTTGTTCTTCATATCTTCTATTATTAAACGAACTGATCTCAATATATTCGCACTGCATTTTAAACTGTTGAATTATTAATTTTATAATTTTCATTCGTAAATTACTAGCAAATAAGTGTGAAGTTCAAAATCGTAACAATGGAGTGTCTTCCATTGTTACATATATATATATTACCATCACTCACCGGCAGAGCCCTTTTCAAGGAGGGGGCATTATTAAAGGATAAAAACCCAACCCGAACCTAACGTAGATCTCTCAGGTAGGGGCAGACAGAACATTTAGAAAGAGGTTTTTTAAATACAGCAGGAAAAGCAGAAGAAAGAGAGTTACTCAGAACAGAGGTGGCTGAAAAGGAGGAGGTACCACAACGTCAAGCCTTGAGTTTGCAAAAAAGAAAGTTCATGGCAAGCAAGCTACCCCTTGTGCTGCAATGGCGACGCATTGGTGGCGGAATTCGAGAGGTCAACTCCCTCGAGCATCAGCCGTTGTAATATCTATAGAAAAAAGAGAGTGCGACAACGTCGCCTTGCAGAGAAATAGGGTCAAGGGAGTTTGAAAGTAGGGGACAGGGTATTAGTCTTTTAGTATTAGATCAACCTTATTCAAAAGAAGGGTGGAACCGGAGCCACCCCAAATGTGAGGACAGTACTCCATGCAAGGACGGATAAGATCTTTATATAATTGGAGTAACTGTTTAAAAGGAAAAAATTTCCGCAATCTGAACAGAACTCTCAGCTTTGTAGAGGCCACCTTAGCAACCTTTGTGATGTGGTTTCCAATATAATTTAGTTTTTAAGTTCAGACCAAGAATATTTATGTTCACAGGTGAGACGGGAGAGCCGTCGAAGGAAATAGGAAAGTTGAGAGGTATTTTTGAGAGAGTTGAGTCGTCGGCATAAGAATGAACAGAGTTAAAAGTACAGCTGAGAGGAGGTCATTGATGAAAAGTAAGAATAAAGTAGGAGATAGAACAAAACCCTGAGGAACACCACAATTATATATATATATATATATATATATATATATATATATATATATATATATATATATATATATATATATATATATATATATATATATATATATATATATATATATATATTATATATATATATATATATTAACATACATTGACTCGGTTACCATCTTAATATGTTACTAATGGATTAAATTAGGGATTAAGATAAAAAAATAAGCTATTTAAGAAAACAGGCCAATTGGTGTGAAAATATATTGACAACTCAGTTTTGTGCATTTCAAAAAATCAGTTTTAGTGGAAAGCAACATATCAATGTTGTGGAAAAAAATTATCGGGAAGCAACATAGCAAAATATTACGTAATATTAATAAAAAATTACATAATTTAATTAAATAATTAAATAAATGATGTATAAAGTATAACAAATTGGTCTATTATATACAAAGAGTTATCTGTCTTAATTTGACCAAAATCTGATCTGTAGTTGTAGAGATATGAAATATGAGCCAAAAAATTAATTGGATTAATTAGTAATTAATTAAAAATTTGAAAAATCAAGAAAAACTTTCGTTCTTTTTAAAACTCAACAGTCAAAGAAATTGAACATTAAAAAATTGTAAGCCAAAACATTATTAATTTACTATAAAAAACCTGGTATCGGTATCGGTCATTCTTTGCCGATATGATACTAAAATATACCATCCCTAATATATATATATATATATATATATATATATATATATATATATATATATATATATATATATATATATATATATATATATATATATATATATATATATATATATATATATATATATATAGGCAATAGAGAAACATTGCAGAGTTGAAAGCAGGATACTCTGGCATCCAGAATGTATACATGGAAGAACCTCTTAAAGATGATGTTCAACAAAGCTTCCTCTTTGCTGAAACATTGAAAGTAAGTTAAATTTTTAATCACTTTCATATATATATATATATATATATATATATATATATATATATATATATATATATATATATATATATATATATATATATATATATATATATATATATATATATATATATATATATATATATATATATATATATATATATATATATATATATATATATATATATATATATATATATATATATATATAGATGGAGTGAAGTATTGGTATCGGTATCGGTAATTTTGGTATATGAATATACGGTATCGGTAAATTTCAGGTATATCGGTATTCGGTTTAAAAAATTTTGATATCGATCGCTCCATCCCTAATATATATATATATATATATATATATATATATATATATATATATATATATATATATATATATATATATATATATATATATATATATATATATATATATATATATATATATATATTATATATATATATATATATTGGGCACCGGGATGAGATGGGAAGTACCTTTAACATACCATTTACCCAATGGGTGGTAATGTCATCACCTCGGAAATGCTACTTCCCTCATATATATATATTATATATATATTTTTTTTTTACTTACAACCTTTCCCACAATCGTGGGGTGGTATCTATCGCAGGCCACATCCATCCAAATACTCACCCCTTCACCAAATCTTTTCCATTCATTCCTATCCTCTGTCAACCGCACACCCTCCTCCCAATTCTTTCCTCTATCCCTTAACAACTCCCTGACAATACTCATCCAACTTCCCCTCGGTCTCCCCCTATCTCTTACACCCTCCACTTCTGAAACAAATACCTTTTTAGCCAATCTCTCTTCATTCATCCTACAAACATGTCCAAACCATCTCAGCATACTTTGTTCAGCTCTCTCAACCAAGCTCTTTCTCCATCCACACATTTCTTTTATTCTAACATTCCTGACTCTATCTCTTCTACCAACTCCACAAACCGCTCTCAGACCTTTCATTTCGAAAACTTCTATTTTTTTCCTCTTTCTAGCGTTCAACATCCATACTTCACTCCCATACATAACCACCGGTATACAGCATCCCTCATATATATATATATATATATATATATATATATATATATATATATATATATATATATATATATATATATATATATATATATATATATATATATATATATATATATATATATATATATATATATATATATATATATATGAGGGAAGTAGCATTTCCGAGGCGATGAGATTACCACCCATTGGGTATATGGTATGTTAGAGGTACTTCCCATCTCATCCCGGTGCCCAATGGTTCGCTCCCTTTCTCACTAACCTCCTCCTGCTCGGAGTAGGCTCTCTTCACACACGTAAAACAATACAGACACCCTTTAAAAAAAACAAAAAAAACAACAACATTGATAATGGCGTCAACAACAGTATCTTTGGAGAAGTCCCGGGTGTCGGCTTCCAAAAATAGCCCCTCATCCACCCTTTCCCCCTTCACCACTTGGGAGTTGGTGGCCTCCGGTGATGGGTTTGGTGTCACCTAGCTCGGCGCTTGGCTTGTTCTGATGCACGGTCTATTTTTTTCATTAATTTCTGCAACATTCGCGGTCTTTTTTCTAATCTCCACTTTGTTGAGAATCACCTCTCTTCTTCTAGACCGCACCTCTTATTCTTGACCAAAACTTAGGTGTTTGAGCGTTCTGATAGCAAACCATATTCTGTTTCCTCCTATTGTCTCTATCCTCAATTTTCAGCCAAAGGCTATGCATATGTGCGCAACGATGCGTTTGTTCTCGTGTCTCTAATTTGGAGTCTTCTGAATTTTCCACCTTATGGCTTAGACTCTTTCCATTCTACGACTAAATACATTTGTTCTGTTTATTTATCTCCTAACTCTACTGACTATCCTAAATTCTTCGACTATTTAAACTCGAAAATAGAGCACATTCCCACTTCTTTTCCTTTCTCTGAAATCATCATATTAGGCGATTTCAATGTTCACCACCGCCAATGGCTTTCTTCTAGTTCTCATGTATCAGCTGGTGAACGTGCCTACCATTTCGCTATCCAAAACGACCTTGAGCAGTTGGTGCAGCTCCATACTCGTATCCCTGATCGTCTTGAAGATGAACCCAACATTCTAGACCTTTTCCTAACCTGTTATCCTTCTCCTTTTACTGTTAAACTCTTTCCTCCTCTGTGTTCCTCCGATCACTTTCTTATCTCTGTATCCTCTTCTATCTCTTCAAGTCTTCCGCAGGAAAGACCCCCTTCTTTTGAAAGGAAACGTTTTTGGCACTTTGGTGCCGCAAGCTTATCGGACTTGCGGTCGTACTTCTTCGATTTCCCGTGGAATGATTATTGCTTCCGTGGTAGGGGTCCCTCGGAGTGTGCAGAACGCATTACCGAGGTGATTGTCTCTGGCTTGGAGGCGTACATTCCATTCTTTTCCCTTCTACTAAACCTAACAAACCTTGGTTTAACTCTGCTTGTTCTCGCGCTATCCGCCGCAGGGATGTTGCCTTCAGGTATTACCATCGTCTTCAAACTCCAGAAATTCACGCAACTTATATTTCATCCCTGAAAAGTCTACCCTTCGTAACACGAAAAACTCTTTTCTCCGTAGAAAATGCAAAATCTTTCTGGTTCTTCTTCTTCACGTTCTTCTTCCTCTTTCCCTCCTTTAATATCTTCCGACGGCACAACTGCTGTTTTACATTCTTCTAAAGCTGAACTCTTCGCTCAAACTTTTGCTTCTAATTCAACCTTAGACAATTCCTGAGCTATTCCTCATCCTTCAACCCCCTCTAACTCAATTATGCCTAAAATTAGAATTTCTTCTAAAGATGTCATTTCTGCTCTCTGAGCTTAATACTAAGAAGGCCTATGGTCCCGATGTTATTCCTCCTGTGGGTCTCAAAACGTGTGCTTCCGAGCTTGCACCCTGCCTCGGTAAACTTTTTCGTCTTTGTCTCTCTACTTCAACCTTCCCTTCTTGCTGGAAACGTGCGCTCATTCAGCCTGTGCCGAAGAAGAGGGATACCTCTCAACCTTCCAACTACCGTCCTTTTTCTGTGACCTCCGTTCTCTTTAAAGGTTTCGAATCTATCCTTAACAGAAAGATTTGAAAACATCTTAATTCTTCTTATCTTATCTCAGATCGCCAGTATGGCTTTCGTAAGAAACGCTCTACTTGTGATCTTCTTTCTCTTTTCTCTGACTCTTGGTCCTCCGCTCTTCGGCATTTCTGTGAATCTTTTGCTGTGGCGCTGGACATATCGAAAGCCTTCGATAGAGTCTGGCACAAAGCTTTGATTTCTAAACTTCCCTCTTTTAGTATCTATCCTTCTCTCTGTGATCTTCTCTCTAATTTCCTTTCCGGTCGTTCTATAGCAGCTGTTGTAGACGGCCACCGTTCTTCCTTTAAATCTATTAATAGTGTAACGCAGGGTTCTGTCCTATCCCAACACTTTCTGCTTTTCATTAATGACCTTCTCTGCATTACCTCATCTCCTATCCACTCCTCTGCTGATGACTCCACCCATCATTACTCCTTCCAGTTTGGAAAACGTGCCACCCAACAGCAGTTGATAGACTCGAGAAGGGGAACCTTGGAGCAACTAACCTCTGATCTTTCACGTATTTCAAATTGGGGCAGAGAAAACATGGTTGTTTTCAATGCCTCAAAAACTCAGTTCCTCCATCTCTTCACTGGATACAATCTTCCACACAACTATGATATCTTCTTCGAAAACACCCAACTCAAACCTTCTTCTGTTCTTAATATTCTTGGCGTATCCTTTTCTCGTGATCTTTCTTGGAAAGAGAACATTACTTCTCTTTCTTAACAAGCTTCTAAGATGTTGGGTGTTTTGAGGCGCCTTCAGAATTACTTCACGCCATCCCAGTTTCTTGGTTTGTATAGGGGTATTGTTCGCTCTTGAATGGAGTATGCGTCTCCCATCTGGGGTGGTTCCACTCATACAGCTCCCCTTGAGAAGGTGGAGTCTAGGGCTTTACGTCTCATCAACTCTCCTGCTCATACTAACTCTCTTCAATCTCTTTCTGCCCGTCGAATTATTGCTTCACTCTCTCTTTACTATCGTTATTACAACGGACACTGCCCTTCTGAACTCTCTCGTCGTATACCTCCTCCATTGAGAAGAGCTCGTGCGACACGCCTTTCTCTGTCCAACTCTCAGAGCCCAGACTTAACCGCTATGCTCAATCTTACATATACTCTACTGGTAAAGTCTGGAACACACTTCCTTATATCTGTTTTCCAACTTCCTTTGACTTGCATACTTTTAAACTCCGTGTATCTGAACAGGTTGGCCTTCTTTTATTAGGATAGGATTTTTCCAACTCCGGTAAAATTTGGTAGGCCTCTGGCCTTTGCTCACCGGAGGAAATAAAAATATATATATATATATATATATATATATATATATATATTATATATATATATATATATATATATATATATATATATATATATATATATATATATATATATATATATATATATATATATATATATATATATATATATATATATATATATATATATATATATATATATATATATATATATATATATATATATATATATATATATATATATATATATATATATATTATTATATATATTAGTGTTCATTTCTTGTCGCATCACTCTCTAAACACTCTTTATTTACGATCTTGGTTTTTGGCACCATTGGCTGTTAAAGCTCCATATCTCGATATCAGTTTTCTGTTGATCATAATCGAACATAAAGAATTTGATGCAGATATTAGTAATGCTGCCGTGAAGAAATTCGCAAACCATTTATGGTACCTGGCACCGGAAACTGCAGCATCATTTGAATTTTTTTGTAATGATGTTCCACTAGACATTAAACAAAAAATTGCTACTAAAATGAAGACAATAGATGACAACGATTATAACAACCAAATTAAAAGATACGTTGTCAAAAATGAAGACCTCCATGGTTTAAAGGCAAAAGATACTTTATACTTTATTGCAACTGATTCCAAAGCAATGTTATCAAGATTTAAAATTCATACAAATTTTCTGAACAACAACAACAACCCGTCTATTTGGAAAGAAGATGAAAACTTACAACGTTGGATGGAACTATTGAAATGCATCTTAACAGTTAACGATGAAGCTGAGAGAGGAGTTAAGCTAATTCAAGAATATCAGAATATTTTAGGCAATGACGAAACAGAGAAACAATGCATGCATGTTAATTAATGTGTGAAATATGGAACTTTGGTACCCTTGGGAGGGGTCTTGGTAATGTAGTTCAATGGGGCCGAAATTTGTATAGAGAAGTTTTCTATCTAGAGAAACAAAAATAGGCGGTTGAAACAGCAATTGTCGAAAGATGAAATTAAGGGCCACTCATATATATATATATAATATATATATATATATATATATATATATATATATATATATATATATATATATATATTATATATATATATATATATATATATATATATATATATTATTATATATATATATATATATATATATATATATATATATATATATATATATAATATATATATATATATATATTATATATATATATATATATATATATATATATATATATATATATATATATATATATAATATATATATATATATATATATATATATATTATATATATTTATATATATATATATATATATATATATATATATATATATATATATATATATATATTTCAAAGGAATTAGGTTAACTCCATTTATACTGTTAAGACATTTATATTTAATACTTCATGAGTGAAGGTGAGAAAATATTTAAAAATTTTGATTTATTTTATTATTACAGTATTTGTACTTAATATTTTCGGATGATTCACTGCTGAGCCTGGACCAATGGGTATTCAATACTGAAGGTCATCCTCTACCCATTTTTGGAAATAATAGCCTTTATAAAATTGCAAAAGGTATTTATTTTTCCAATTTTTTTATGCAATAAAGTTAAGGAATTTTTAAATGTTCATTGAAAATAGTTGAACTGAAGGTCTTTTATAATAGTAATGATAAGTATTATTTTTGAACAATTAAATAAAGTAACAAATTTAAACTTATTTTATGTATGAAAAAGATGTTAGAGTAAAATGACATATTGAGAGGTTAAGTTTAAAATATTAGAAAACATGTTTAGTAATGAAGGTGAAACTTTCTAAATTCGTAATGCGTATAAATTATTTCTTAATTATTAATTAAAATTATTTCTATATATTATTCAGTAAGATTATTATAAATATTTACAGGAATTGCAAAAGCTGCTTTTCAGTTTTGTAGGTTAATGGTTCAAGCGTGATATAAGAATTGAGTTTTTTATATGCTTATATTTCATGGTTCATGTTCCCTTATATAAAATTTTGAGAAGAAAATTAAGAGAGGAAACAAAATATTAATAAATTGTTAGAAATTTGTAATTTATTACAATTGCAGCAAGGTGCTTGCATTTTAGACAGATGATCTCGTCACTAAACCAAAACCAACAGTTAACACAATACAGTATAACAAAACGCAGTTTGAGATTCTTTTGGCCAACTCATATTTGATGATATTTTCACCTTAGCCAAAAGAAATGAGGTGTCAGGTCTCGGAAAAGGATGTAGATAGTCCATATACGGTTTCAAAGATCTGTCTTCATTTAGGTTCTTATACAATTAAATTTTAAAAAGAGTAAACTTTTTTAATCGTTTATTAGGAAATAAAATAATTTCTACTTCGTAATAAAAGTTTGCCCGAATACTCATCTACTCTCGTCGTAACATTATAAAGGAAATAGGAAACATAATATAGGTAATGAGATCTCATCTCTAGAGTCAAAGTTTGCATATTTCCTCCAAACCTCACCATCATCCAGTGTCGAAAATCTCACATCAGACACAGTTAGTTAGTAAAGCTTGATAGTGATTTAGGTTCTTGTAATGATTCACAAATCCTTTTCCATCGCATTGATCGTGGTGAGAAAGAGAGAGTGGAAATAAGGGTTTAATGCAATGTACCAAAGTTTAAATTGCCTTGATTTAGCATGTTTAAAGTATTGTGACTGAATAGAGCTGCATCTCTATTATTATTATTATTATTATTATTATTATTATTATTATTATTATTATTATTATTATTATTATTATTATTATTATTATTATTATTATTATTCCAGGGTTTAACTCTCTATGGGACGCTGAAAGCAACAAGATCTAAATTATGAATATTTTGAGACACTTTTTCTTCATTTTATTTGTGTAAAGTATACAGTATAGATTATTTATTTAATTTGTATTATATATATTATTATTATTATTATTATTATTATTGTACAGTGTTTTATTATTCCAAGATTTTATTTTTATGTATATATTTTTATATATTATATATAATATATATATATAATATATATAATATTATATATATATATATATATATATATATATATATATATATATATATATATATATATATATATATATATATATATATATATATATATATATATATATATATATATATATATATATATATATATATATATATATATATATATATATATATATATATATATATATATATATATATATATCGCGTGCTCTTGAGAAATTAATTTCATGTACCTACGTAACTTTTTTGCTGTCACCATCAAAGTATAAATATTAGGTGTATACTTAATAATAATAATATTAATTCATTAATTTATTAAGCATAATATGATTATTTTGAATTTGTTAATAAAGATTGGGTTTGGGAGACACTTTTGGAGGATGTAGTAATCGCTTATACAAGAAATGAAGGCTAAAAAAAAAATAAAAAAAAAAGTGTTTTAAATAGAATAGAATTATTGGAGGATTTTTTATTATTTCGCTTTTAAATTAAATTTGACAGAAGTGAAATAAGGAAAAAGTTTTTTAAATTTTTTTAAATTTGAAAAAAACTTTTCGATATTTTTTATTGTTTTAAAGTTTAACATTTTAAAGTAAAGAATTACATAATCCCAAATTAAAATAAACTAAAAAAAAAATTTCTTTTATTTTTATTTTTAAATGGTAAAATTTAATTAAAAAACATTTCAAAATCGAAAAAGAATAAAATTATTTTTTGAAGTTTTGAGTTTTAGAAATGATTTGCAACATGTCTTCTTAACTGCGGAAAAGGAAGTAGTTACTGCGAAGTTGATGCAGTTACCTTAAGATCTGTGATTGACATTCAATGTGTCACAATTGTTATTATTATTATTATTATTATTATTATTATTATTATTATTAATGTATTTATTTTATTTATTTATTTATTGTTTTTGATTTTGATGAAAATTTTAAGTGTTTATTGATACAACAACGTGTGCTTGCATTGAATGTTCTTTTATAATTGGAATTTCCACTACTTGTTAAAATTTGTTTAAATATATTTTAAGAGTTTATTTTGACTTGAAAGTGTGTTGATATAATTATGAATGTGTTTGGACATGTAAGTGTGTGTGTGTGTTAATCTCAAAGGATTACACTGAGATTTGGAATATTGGGTTGCGAGTAATAATTCTAAGTAGACATTGCAAGATTTTAATATTTTCATATTTAATATTTATATTATTATTATTATTATTATTATTATTATTATTATTAATTGTATTATTATTATTATTATATTATTATTATTATTATTATTATTATTATTATTATTATTATTATTATTATTATTATTATATTTAGAAGTTCTTCAGCTTTATTTTAATAGCATTTGAAATTTCCCTTCCAATTTTCCAAAAGATTTTTTCTTCCTATTGCTGACCGGTTTCGTCCGCCAACTTCGGACATCATCAGAGCTTGGATTCTAGAAGATGAATAATTCATTTTCAAATGTTAAGCCAAAAGTTAATTAAGATTACTATTAGTTTTTCAGCTTCACATGAGGAGTTTCGAATTTAAAATAATAATAGTAAACGTTGATATGTCCCATCTCTCAATGAGTCAGTGGCGCAACCAGTAAATGTCGACGACGTATAGTCAGACTCAGGTAAATAACGAGCTTACGTGACCATCTGAAAGGGCATCAGCCGCCTTTTTGAAGATATTTGGAGGATTTTATTAATTTTGATGTGAAATATTCTTAAAGGTTGGAGGAAGATGGTTATCATTACGAGAATTTTACAAGATCAAAAATTAAATCTCTTTTATTAATAATTTTCCGAAATTTCTAATCTTAATTAACTTTTGGCATAATAATCTTAAACCATTCATATATATATATATATATATATATATATATATATATATATATATATATATATATATATATATATATATATATATATATATATATATATATATATATATATAATATCAAGAATCCAAGCTCTGATGATGTACAAAGTTGACGGACGAAACCGGTCAGCAGTAAGAAGAAAAAAATCTTTAGGAAGAGAAATTTCAACTGTTATTATAAATTTAGAGAAATGTAAATTTTGTTTTTCCATTCTAAAAATTAATACAGTTCAAGTTTGTTAAAAAAAACGGAAGAAAAAATTAAATAAAGTAAGGAAATAGGTAGTTGAGAATGTGTAAAGTTTATGAATCGTAAATCATTCGCAGTTTTTAAAGTTTGTTTCCTTCTCCTCAACTATTTTGGAGGGTTGGCACAATCCTTTCAAATCTTTACTCTAAGAACAACGATTTCAAACGGGATACTTTTAAAAAAAAGTCTCCTTCACTCGCCTTGCTTTTTCTATCTCACTCTCTACAGTTAATTATTTATTTATTTAGTATTATTATTAATTATTAGTGGAATGACACGTCAGTTTCTTAGCATATCCTTTTACTTATTTTTTGCTTTTAAATATAGCAATGGCTTAGATATTGTACGCAGTGTTGGGAAAAAATTTTCTTAAATAGTTGGTGAAATATTTATTTCAGTCCAGAAAACTTGTATAATTTATTTATTTTTTTCTTTTAGCGCATTTTGATTATTATTATTATTATTATTATTCTTTAGTATTTTTTTGGTAAAGAATTTTTTCCATGTCTAAATTCAAATTTGGCTTGAAGGTATTAGGTACATTTAAAAGAAGATTATTATTATTATTAGTTTTATTATTCTTACCACAGTTGTTGCTACTCCACCTCTACTTTTTGTACTTGTTTTCCTTTATATAATTTTGAAGTTTTTGAAATGTTAACAATAGGCAATGTTAAATTTGTATTTCTACGTGATAATTTCTTGATTCCGTTCATATTTTGATGTGATTATATATATATATATATATATATATATATATATATATATATATATATATATATATATATATATATATATATATATATATATATATTATATATATATATATATATATATATATATATATATAATATATATATATATATATATATATAAAATAAAAAAAAAAAAAAAAAAAAAAAAAAAAAAAAAAAAATTATATATATATATATATATAATATTATATATATATATATATATATATATATATAAAGGTTATAGGTAACAAAAAAATGCAAAAGTACTGCTTTTTTGTAAAGTATATAATAAAAAGGGCTATAATAATAATAATAATAATAATTCATTTATCATTGAATTTTATAAAAAGTTTAATTACTGTAAATTGCTCTCTAAATATGTTCGGAGTAAGGATATAAAACCAGATTATTATTATTATTATTATTATTATTATTATTATTATTATTATTGCCTTTTGTTATCATATGCTTATACAGGATAAGACTTATATAGAGTTTAACAATAAAATTTTCATAGTTAGGGTATTGTCCTTGAATTTTATATAGGTAGAGTTAGTGTTACCGTATATTGTCAAAAAATGACTTTCTCCTGTTGTGGTTGTATAAAATTGTCTATTGTTAGATGATTTGTTAATTTGTGTGAATCCGACGATTTATTAGAATGAATAGAAAATTGGTTCTGTTACTCGAGATTATGCGTAACTTAATTAAAACTGCGAAAAATTTTGTTTATTTTATCCTTTGGTGGTGTTGTGTAAGGTGTGATCATTTCATTTGCTTTCGTGTTCTATATGTTTATTAAATTAGGAACAGTTTTTGTCAGGTGTTTAATCTAAAAATTTACGAATTTGATCTACATCTGCTCTTAGCACCACGTTCTGAATTTTTTTTTTTTTAAAAACTTAGTGTTTAAAATACACTTCCAGTTAGTTGGTGGTGTTGGTAAGCTCAGAGAAAGTAGAAATGATATATTTAGAAGCAATTTTAGGCATAAATAAGATGGAGTGGGTTGAGAGAACAGGAATATCTCTGGAATCGTCTTAAGGTTGAATTTCAGGGAAAAGTTTGAGCGAAAAATTCAGCTTTAGTAGAAGGCAAAACTGCTGCTGTGTCAACAAAAGATGAGGAAAGAGGAAGAGCAAAGTTAACATTTTTAAGCAAAATAACAGAATGGGAGTGAGGAAGAGGAACCAGAAAGATTTTTGCGTGTTCGACGGAGAAATAGAATTTTTGGCATTGCGCAGTTCTAGAGTGAAGTATAAGTTGTATGAGTTTCTAGAGTTTGAAGGTGTTGATCCTAGAAGGCAGAATCCCTGAGGCAAATAGCACGAAAACGGAATTAAACCAAGGTTAAACTGAAGTCTACATGATGCGTTCTTGCTGAAGGCTTGAAGAAAGAACAAGGTACAGAGATAAGGTGATCGAAAGAACTCTGGGGAGAAAAATTTAAAAGTGTAAGGTGAAGTTAAGAAAAGACCAGTACGTTCGGTTCTTCGTCAAGACGGTCAGGGATACTGGTAGAGAATTGTACCAATTGCTCAAGGTGGCTTTCGATAGAAAACTGGTAGGTGTGTTCACCAGTTGGATCATGAGAACTAGAAGAAAGCCATTGGCGGAGGCGCTGATTTAAGAGAAAGTAGAAGGAAGAAGAACGTGTTCTATTTTGGAATTAAGATAGTCAAAGAAATTTTTATATAATATGTAGAGTTCGGAGATAAGTAGACAGAACAAATTAATTTAGCTCGAGTTCCAAGAGAGTTTAATCCATTAAGTAGAAGGATTCAGAAGACTCTAAATTAGAGGCACGAAAACAGACAACAACGTTGTATGTGCAACATCATCCTCTGGCTTAATATTGAGGATAGAGACAGTAAGATAAGATTGCTGTTTGAGCATTCAAGCACCTGAGTTTCACTTAACAAGAAATGAATGAGGTTTAGAAGAAGAGTTTGTATTCGATAAAGTGGAAATTAGGCACGAGAGCGAATATTGCAGAAATTAATGAAAGAAGACCTTGCACCAGAGCAAGCCGGTAGCAAGGTCTTTATGACACCAATCCCATCACCGGAGGTCACCAACTCTCAAGCGGTGATGAGAGGGAGGGGAAAAATAAATATATATATATATATATATATATATATAATATATATATATATATATATATATATATATATATATATATATATATATATATATATATATATATATATATATATATATATATATATATATATATATATATATATATATATATATATATATATATATATATATATATATATATATATATATATATATATATATATATATATATATATATATATATATATATATATATATATATTATTATTGTGGCCCTTTGCTTTCCACGCGTTTCATCGACTATATTTTTATACTGTGGCTTTCTAGTCCAGTATCTCCCGTTTCGCTGAAGTAGTTAGCAATGTAGTTCGAACCTTGCCTTGCAACGCTTTTTGTATGGTGCCTAAAAAAAAAACTTGTTATCGTTATTCATCGATTGCCAGTGACCATTGTACGATAATTCGACATCTTTATTATCTACTACAATCTGCAGTGACGTTATTCACAGGTAGGCAACATTATAGTAGCCTAATTTTTCTTTCTTTGTTATTCGTGTTTTCTACTAGGCCTCGCTTCTACTAGGCCTTAGGTTGCATTTGTGCTCCAATTCTATATACCCTATTCCTTTTTCTACAGTGCTCTTGCCTTTCTACAGTGACCTCGCCTCGAATCCTTTAACATCACAGCTACAGCTACAGCTATACGGCATTTACTGTCCCAGCTGCTCTGATCCTACTTTTGCTGGCACCTGTTTTGGCAACTTCCGCTAGGTAGGTTGGGATAAGAAGGATTCTTTATTATTATTATTATTATTATTATTATTAATATTATATATATAATATATATATATATATATATATATATATATATATATATATATATTATATATATATATTATATATATATAGATATATATATATATATATTAATATGCCTGCTAATGATGATGCACATACTTGCATTACTGCGGGGTAGTGTCAGGAGTGTGGATCATGTCATTATTGGGGATATCACTATTTGTTTTTTTTGTTTACCTCTCATTTCAGAGGGTTCTTATTGTTCCTTCTGTGCGGAAGATAATTTTATTTTTGAATAAACGTGTAAACCCAGCCTTAGTACTCATTTCCAACCATCCTCAACAAGTGGCCCTCATTTGGCAACCAGATTCCAATACCTATATATACTATATATATATATATAGTATATATATATATATATATATATATATATTATATATATATATATATATGATATATATATATACTGCCAGGATGTAAGCCTGGCAGTAAAGGAGAAGACAGAGGCATTTAGGAAATGGATGAAAAGGAGAAGCCCTGAGACTAGATTGGAATATGTCGAGAAGAGAAACAGAGCAGAGGAGTTGAAAAGGATAGCTAAGGAACAATCATGGGAAAGAATAGGAGAACAACTAAGACAGGATATGAGAGGAACTAAGAAGCTAATTTACAACATCTCAAGGAAGTTTAAGAAGGGAGAAGCAGCAGCGTCTCATGCAGTAAAAGATAGAGATGGTATATTGCAAGTTGAGCCGGTGAGGGTTCAGAATAGATGGCGGGAATACTACTCGGAGTTGTACAATGGAAGGGTGGAGGTCTTGGTTGAACCAGTGCAACGGGTTGATTTGGCTGAGGGTCGAGAGGAGGAAAGGTCAATTACTTTGGATGAGGTTAAAAATGCAATAAGTGGCATGAAAAATGGGAAGAGCCCGGGATGTGACGAACTACCAGCGGAGATTTTCAAAGCTGGGGAAGATGTGGTGTTGTGGATGTTTAGAATGATTGACGGTTTTTGGAAGGAGGAGAGAGTACCAAGAGAGTGGGGTAAAGCGATAATATGTCCAGTGTTTAAGAAGAACGACAAAAGTGATTGTAACAACTATAGAGGTGTATCTTTGCTTAACCATACATGTAAAATATATGAAAGAATATTGGAAAAAAGGTTGAGAGAGATGGTTGAAAATAAACTGAATGAGGCTCAACATGGATTTAGACCAGGTAGGGGAACTACGGACCTAATATTTAGTCTCAAGATGTTAATAGAGAAAAACTGGGAATGGGCAAAAGATATATATATCTGGCATTTGTCGATTTGGAAAAGGCATTCGATACTGTGCCCAGAGAGAGATTGTGGGATGCACTAAGTGACCCATACTATGCAATAGACCCAAAGCTTATCAGAGTAATAAAGGGTATGTATGAAGTAAGTAAGAGTGTAGTTAGAACGTCATATGGTGTTGGAGACTGGTTTGATGTGACGGCTGGGGTTAGACAGGGAGGAGTGCTATCGCCGCTGCTTTTCATAATATTAATGGATAGATGCATAGGAGAGGTGGGTCTTGAGGAGGAGGTGGGTCTGTTGATGGTGTATGCTGATGACATAGCGGTAGTGTCAAAGGACATGGTATCGTTTGCAGGAAGCCCTAAATAGGTGGTCCGATGTTCTACAACTGGAAGGAATGAAAATAAATAAGGAAAAGACTGAGGTGATGAAAATCTCGAGAGTACAGGATGGTACTGTAATACGAGTGGAGGGTGTGTTGGTGAAAGAAGCAGAAAAGTTTAGCTATTTGGGGGTCACAGTGAACTCAAACGGAGATATGGCAAGGGAAATTGAGGAAAGAATTGATAAATTCTCGAGAGGGGTGAGGCAATTATACCCACTCTTGAGAAATAGACACGTGCCAAGGAGGTGAAGGTGCTTGTGTACACAACGATGCTGCGACCAATGCTCATGTATGGTTCGGAGGCATGGACATTAACAACCCGAACTAAAAGCAGGGTGGAGGCTGCAGAAATGAGGGTCCTTAGGTTGATAGTAGGAGTGAGCAGATGGGAGAGAAGGAGAAGTTCAGAAATTAGGGAGGAATTGGAAGTGGCGCCTATACTGGACTTGGTAGAGAGACAGCAGCTGAAGTGGTATGGACATGTCAGGAGGATGGATGGTGGGAGATACCCTGCCATATTTTATGACTGGCATCCTGAGGGGGGACGACCAGTGGGAAGACCGAGGAAGAGATGGAGGGATGGAGTGTCGGACGCCATTCTGAAGAGAGGACGCACCATTGCAGAAGTGGAAGAGGAGGAAGTATACCTGAACAGAGGCGTGTGGAGGGGCTTCGTAAATGACAGGGCGTTGCCCTAATCTTTGCGCTTGGTGAGAAATATATATATATATATTTATATATATATATATATATATATATATATAATATATATATATATATATATATATATATATATATATATATATATATATATATATATATATATATATATATATATATATATATTATATTAGGGATGTACCAATAATTTACCCAATACGATACGATACCTAAAAATTACCAGGTGATACCCGATACCGATACCGATACCGGTATCGAAAAATATGCCGATACTTGCCGATACCGATACCGATACTTCACTCCATCCCTAATATATATTATTATATATATATATATATATATATTTTATATATATATATATAAAATATATATATATATAGTGATGGCATCCGCATCCACATCCTCATCAAAAATAACATCCACATCCGCATCCGCATCGAAATTGCACACTTGACAATTCAACATTCGCATCCGCACTTTCAAAAATTCAATATCCGCATCCGCACTTGACAAAAATTCAGCATCCGCATCCGCAAATGAGAAAATATGACATGCGATTTATATATATATAATATATATATATATATATATATATA
>SEYY01021868.1:0-2500 GCA_009176605.1 Armadillidium nasatum
AAGATTTCCGGGAGCTTCATAAGTCATAGCATCTTGATGGGCTAGCTCCAGTGCACGAGCTTTATCAATTGCACTCTCAAGAGGGCAATTCACGAAATTCCAAAAGTCGCGTTCTGACATGGGGGGATTTTAGGCCAGAGATAAAAGAATCTCTGATATACTCATTCCTATAAGTGGAAGCAGTTACATCTCGAAAAGCACAATCGAACTCAAACGCTGTAATTCTCTAGCGTATTCATCAATAGATTCCTGAGGGAGTTGCTTTCGAGTCATGAGAGAGTGACGAGCAACAACATCACTAGGCGGTTTCACAAATATAGAGGTCAAGGACTGGAGAGCGGCTTCGTAAGTACGACACTCAGAAACCAGATCGAAATTGTTTGGAGATAAAGATAAAGCCAGAACTCCCAAAGACAAGTCCAGAGATTCCTCGGGTATTGCAGAAACATATTGAGTGAGTACAAATTTCCAGTGCTTGAAGACTCTGGGAGCATCTTGAGATGTAGGTTCAATGTCCAGTGTAATGGGACGCAATATTCTGCCAACAGCATCCATATCCCCTAGAAGTCTTCAGAAATAAAATTGAGGGGCAAAGACTACTAAGAGGAAGTCAGGCTTTTATTTCTGTAATAGACAATAAACAAATAACTAGTAACAATAATAATATAATAATAATAATAATAATAACATAATATAATAAGAGCAATAATACCTGAAGATTTGTAGTAGGGTTTCGAGGTTATGGGGTAACGATCCCAAGAGAGGTCCGAGGTGTATCTTCATCGAAGAGTTTGGTGAGAATAAACCAAACCTCCAAAACAGCTATATATACAGATCTTTGTTCGTATGTTTGTTTCGCTGGTTGGTTGTTGAATATAAAATACCTCATATATATATAATATATATATATATTATATATATATATATATATATATATATATATATATATTATATTATATATATATATATATATATATTATATATATTGTTGCAAGCAGGAATAATTAGTTATTTATTTATCTTAACAGAAATTTGAATTGTAAGGAATGGAAAAGTTAATTACGGTCTAAAATCCGAGCTTCTTTTAGTTTATTTTCCACAGGTTAATTTTCTCCACAGTTTGCAATTTATGAGTCATTCCATTGAGTTTAATGACTTTACGTATAAAGAACCCAATGATGTTATTCCTATTGATGATGGGATAAAAGATGGAAACAGGGTAAGATTTCAGAACGTTCCTAGTGAACTTATAAATCAAATTTAGAACAGGTAATAGCAAATAACAACTTCATTAATAATATTGAAAAAGTCATAAAGATGTTATACACAGTTGAGAATACAATTCAGAAGCAGGTGATAAGCACATTTGCTAATATTTAGCTTAAATAGAGCAATGTGCAAAAAGGTGTCTAAACGATATAAAAAGTGGCACGATTTTCATAGGCAGGTACAAATATCGATGTAAAAGCAAACTTTTTACAATAACTATATATATATATATATATATATATATATATATATATATATATATATATATATATATATATATATATATATATATATATATATATATATATATATATATATATATATATATATATCATCTTTATCTATTCCCAGGATGGTTATCAATCTTCTCAGTGGAACTACCATCTTCCTTCTGGCCCTTAAACTCTCTACTATAGAGCTCTCCAAACGATCATGTTTCTCGGTGCGATGTTTTCCAATGGTCGTCTTTGAGGTTTTTCATTTCTAGGTACTTTTTACCATGTCAGTTACGACTTATATCTTCTTCCCATGGTTTTCTACTGTTTTCCCCTAGAGTTCTCTAGAGCCTAGAATAACGTGTTTTCCTGTGTACTAATTTCCAATGATAGTCTTATTAGAGTTCTTTCAGGCAACGAAGCTGAAGAATCGAGTGGCTTCTGCTTTCTTGACCCTCCTTATATATATATAGGGATGGGCGATACCAAAATTTTTATCGATACCGGATACCCTACTATCGGAAAATATGCCGATACTACTGACGATACCGATCCGATACCGATACCTCTTTTACTCTTATCCAAAAATTTACCGATACCGATTATCGGTATCGGTATGGCCATTTTTTTGGGTATTGGTATTGGTTAATATGCCGATACTTGCCGATACCGCTACCGATACCGCTACTTCCTCCTTCCACTAATATTATATATTATATATTATATAATATTAAATGTTATTAATAAATAATATCAATAATAATATAATTATATATTAATATATAAAAAAAAAAAAAAAAAAAAAATATATATATATCAATAATAAAAGTCTGCTAACTCTCTCGCAGATCACATACATTAATTAAACATAGGGCCAGGGTTCGATTCTCCTATAGCAAACTTTAAACTTCGATGTTTAATATAATATAATATATATATATATATATATATATATATATATATATATATATATATATATATATATATATATATATATATATATATATATATATATA
>SEYY01021868.1:7500-15000 GCA_009176605.1 Armadillidium nasatum
AAAAAAACTAAAAAAAAAAGAAAAGAAAAAAAAAGGGGAAAAAATTCGAATATCAAAAACGTCGCCTGGAGCTCCGTTTGTCGTAATTTCAGCTTCATCAGCGTATATGTTTTGAGGATTTTGGACTCCGGTTATTTATCAAGGCGTTATTGATGAGCTTCAAAAAAAAGAATGAAGTCACAGAGAATTTGAGGCGAAGATAAACAAAAAGAAGAAAATAAGAAACGTGGATAAACAACGGAAGGGAAAAAGAAGACAATAAGAAACGTGAATAAACAACGGAAGGGAAAAATAAGAAAATGAGAAACGTGAATAAACAATGGAAGGGAAAAAGAAGAAAATAAGAAGCGTGAATAAACAACGGAAGGGAAAAAGAAGAAAATGAGAAACGTGAATAAACAACGGAAGGGAAAAAGAAGAAAATGAGAAACTTGGATAAACAACGGAAGGGAAAAAGAAGAAAATAAGAAACGTGAATAAACAACGGAAGGGAAAAAGAAGAAAATGAGAAACGTGGATAAACAAGGAAGGGAAAAAGAAGAAAATGAGAAACGTGGATAAACAACGGAAGGGAAAAGGAAAAGGAAACGAATCAGAACAGAATAGAAGCTAAAATTAAAAATTTAAATGGTAAAGAATAGAAATGGAAAAAGTGAATAATATATATATATATATATATATATATATATATATATATATATATATATATATATATATATATATATATATATATATATATATATATATATATATATTATATATATGTATATATATATATATATATATATATTATATATATATATATATATATATATATATATATATATATATATATATATATATATATATATATATATATATATATATATATATATATATATATATATATATATATATATATATATATATATATATATATATATATATATATATATATATATATATATATATATATATATAATATTATATATATATATATATATATATATATATATATATATATATATATATATATATATATATATATATATATATATATATATATATATATATATATATATATATATATATAATATATATATATATATATATATATATTATATATATATATATATATATATATATATATATATATAATATATATATATATATATATATATATATATATATATATATATATATAATATATATATATATATATATATATATATATATATATATATATATATATATATATATATATATATATATATATATATATATATATATATATATATATTATATATATATATATATATATATATATATATATATATATATATATATATATATATATATATATATATATATATATATATATATATATATATATATATATATATATATATATATATATATATATATATATATATTATATATATATATATATATTATATATTATTATTTCTATTTTTTAAATAAAATTATCTAAAATATCCTCAGATCGCTATTTAATTTTCGTATCTTGTTCTATCTCTTTAAAACTTCCCCAATAAAGACTCCCACCTACTGGTAGAAAAAGTTCTTGGCCCACCTACTGGTAGAAAACGCTCTTGGCCCACCTACTGGTAGGAAACGTTCTTGGCCCATCTACTGGTAGGAAACGTTCTTGGAATTTCGTTGTTGTAAACTGGTGGACTTGTGGCAACGCTGCTTTGATTTCACTTGGAATGATTACTGCTTCTAAGGAAAGGACCCTTTGATTACGAAAAGCTTATAATGGAGATGATTCTCTATAGCATGGAGACGTACATTTCATTTTCTTTTTTTTTCAAATAAAATGTATAAAAAATCAAGACTAACTGTCCTCTTCAAACCCTAGATTCACATGTTTCTTTTATCATCCACAAATCGTGCTAAATCTATCCTTTCTAACACTAAGGACTTTTTTTCAGTAGAATGAATATATATATATATATATTATATATATATATATATATATATATATATATATATATATATATATATATATATATATATATATATATATATATATATATATATATGAATGTGAATGTTAATAGGGAAAAAAACGAATATTGTGATTCAAAAAGTTTTTCCTCACTCGTCTTTCGGAGTCATTACAACACTTTATCACCTTTATTCTGAGTTGATGAAATGGCAATTTTGTCTTGGAAAAACTTTCAAAGAATGTTACCTAAAAAAATACATAACTACTTCACCTTGACGAGTCCATTATATATATATATATATATATATATATATATATATATATATATATATATATATATATATATATATATATATATATATATATATATATATATATATATATATATATATATATATATATATATATATATATATATATATATATATATATATATATATATATATATATATATATATATATATATATATTATATATATATATATATATATATATATATATATATATATATATATATATATATATATAATATATATATATATATATATATATATATATATATATATATATTATATATATATATATATATATATATATATATATATAGAGCTTTCGGCGGGCAAAGGATAGAAACCTACTAATTTCCACCAGAGTGGTAAATGTCAAAATCAGAGCCCAGTTAAAGGTCAATGTATTCCGATACACGACGTTTGAAAGTGTGCAAATCAAAGGAAGTTGGAAATTAGATTCAATGGAATGTGCTCTAAACCTTAATAGTAGAGTACATTAAAGACGGAGCATATCGGTTAAGTCTGGGGTATGAGAGTTGGACAGAGAAAGGAAGAGACTGTGTAGAAAGACTTGTAGCACAAGCCCTTTCCAATGGAGGAGGTATGCGACGGAAGAGTTAAGAAGAGCAGTTGTCGTTGCAATAGTTTTAGAGAGTGACGCAACAATTCGAAGTTTAGAAAGAGACTACAATAGTTAGTGAGAGAGAAGAGTTGACAAGACGAAAAGTCCTAGACTTCACCTTTTCAAGGTGAGCTATATACGTGGAACCACCCCAGATGTGTGAGGCATACTCCATACATGGGCGAACAACACAAATAAAAAAAGCAAGCAACTGGGCTGGTGTGAAGAATTTCTGAAGGCGGCTCAGAACACCCAACCTCTTAGAAGCTTGTTTAGAAAAAGAAATAATGTAATATTTCAATGAAATATTGCACCGAGAACATTAAGGAGAGATGAAGATTTGTGTTGTGTGTTTTCGAAGATGTCATAGTTGAGTGGAAGGTTTTATCGAGTAGAGAGATGGAGGAATTGAGTTTTTAAGATATTTATTGAAAATGACCATGTTTCTCTTCCCCAATTTGAAATACGAAAAAGAAAGATCAGATGTTATTGCTCTATGGCCACGCTCTTTGCATCAATTAAGTGATGTTGAAAGAGGCGTCTATCAAAGTGAAAGGAGTAATGCAGGGTGGAATCATCAGCATTGGGGTCAATAGGTGATGAAGTAATAGATAAATAAGGTCATTAATGAAAAACAGAAAAAGAGTTCGTGATAGGACAGATCCTCGAGGAACACCCTTATTAATAAATTTATAAAAATACCGAGGAGAAAGTCAGTGAGAAACCCATGGAGAGGAAGTAAATTTCGAAATAGGGAAGTTTTGAAATCAAAGTTTTGTACCAGACTCTACAATAACCGAAAAGCTGAAGAGTAGAGGTTCAAGAGTCGTAAAAAAAGTGAAATAAGATCACCAGTAGATGGTTTTTACGAAAACCATACTGGCGATCAGAGATAAGATTAGAAGAATTGAGATGTTTCAAAATTTTCCTGTTAAGGATAGATTCGAAAACTTACTTTTGAAAGAATGGAAATTAAAGAGATAGATCGATAGTTAGAGTGTTGAGAAGGGTTACCCTTTTCCTGCACAGGCTGAATGAGCGCATTTCTCCAGCAGGAAGGAAAGGTCGAAGTAGAAATACACAGACGAAATAGTTTACCTCTTCAAGGAGCAACCTCAGAAACACAAGTTTTGAGAACCACAGGAAGGATACCGTCAGGTCGGTAATCCTTCTTAATACTAAGCTCAGAGAGAACTGAAATTGCATCTTTAGAAGAAATTACAATATTAAGCATAAATGAGTTGGAGGGGTTGAAGGAGGAGCAATCGTTCAAGGTAGAATTAGAGCGAAAAGTTCGAGATAAGGGTTTAGCCTTAATAGAGAATAAAACAGCAGTTATGCTGTCAAATGATACAAGAGGAAGGATAGAGGAAGAAGCAAAGTCAAATTTAATTTTTTTTTTTTGCAAAATGCCATAAAGGGCGTGAGAAAGAGGAGAAGGAGGAGGAGGAAGAAAGAATTTAATAGTATAAGGAGAAGGAAAAGAGGTTAAGAAATGTATGTTTGTTTCATCACCAAGATGGTCAGGGATATGGGCAGGGCTGCACCAGCTTCTCAAGGTTGTTTTCAATAGAAAAGTGGTAGGCGAGTTCGCCAGCTGGATCGTGAGAACTAGATGAAAGCCAAAAAGGCAATGGAGTGAAGCAGAATTGTCTAGCTCAACCTATTACTCCGCGGGTTATGTCTATATATATATATATAATATATATATATATATATATATATATATATATATATATATATATATATATATATATATATATATATATATATATATATATATATATATATATATATATATATATATATATATATATATATATATATAATATATATATATATATATATATATATATATATATATATATGTTTTTGTTTAGGAACAGTAGGAAAATGATGAGTAGGTCTAAAGAAATTAGCGTGGAACCAGTTAATACTTTTTCAACTTTGAACTTAGGGAATAAATTAAAATGGAAAAGAATTTTAATAAATTCCATCTTTTTATGGAATAAAGGCCAATCAGAGCATATTTTAAATGCTCTTTAGATTCTAGATCTTCTGATAGAATAAACGTAAGAGGTATATTGCTAAAATAGTTTGTAGCAAGATATTTAAAACAGAGGTTTTAAATATGTTGTTAATATGCGTAACATATACATCTTTAAAAAATAGGGAATTATTAACATCTTGTTCCATAGTGAATCTCATTCTGTTCATATATTATAGAAACATATTGGCATGAGCTTTCTTCTTGAAAATTACGAAGCGGTCATCCATGTAGCTGCGGTAGAGAAGGGGTTTGAATAGAGGGAGGCATTGCCTGATCCATTGTTTTCCATAATAACAGAGAAATCTATTTGCCAAAGCAAGACCATAGCCCATAGCCATACCATCAATTTTGCTATATAGTTCCCAATCGAAAAGGAATATAGAATCTTCAAACAGATAATTTAGCAAAGATGAACTGAGGATTTTAGCTTTAGGACCCGACTTTAAATTACCTATATTCAGACTTGATTTTCACAGCTACTTCTTAAGCTTTGTAAAAACGTTACATTCTCTTCATGAATTGCTTCCTCTACCTACCTCAAAATATACCGTTAAAAATGAATTCAAACATCTGTCAAACAAGTTTTTCTTCAAATTTAACAAATTTAAGAATTTTTGTCCGGAATTTTCATACAATGACTTAAAGATCCTTCGTTCTCTCAATAAGGACAAATCTATAATTATAAACAAGCCAGATAAAGGATCCGGAGTTGTAATCATGAATAGAAGTAATTACATCACTAAAATGAAACAACTTCTTTCAGATACAACAAAATTTAAAAAATTAAATACAAACATCTTTAAATACGTTTTAAATTTTAAGATAGAATAAATAACTTTCTACGTTCGTTATCTTCAAGGAATATTTTAATTGAAAATAACAACCTCTTTACTTCTGGATCTGAGTCAGCATTAGATTAACCATGGAACAAGAAGTTAATAATTCCATATCTTTTCTAGATGTATATGTTACGCATATTAACATCATATTTAAAACATCTGTTTATAGAAAACCTACTTCTACCCTTCTTGCTACAAAGTATTTTAGCAATATACCTCTTAAGTTTATTTATAAGCAGTCTATGGAGCATTTAAAATATGCTATGATTGGCATTTATTTCATAAAAAAGATGGAATTTATTGAAATTCTTTTCCATTTTAATTCACTCCCTAAGTTCCAAGTGCAAAAAAGTATTAACGAGTTGATGGCTAATTAGGAAGGCCATATATATATATATATATATATATATATATATATAATATATATAATATATATATATATATATATATATATATATATATATATATATATATATATATATATATTATACTATATATTATATATAATATATATATATATTATATTGCTATATATATATATATATATATATATATATATAATATATATATATATATTATATATATATATAATAATATATATATATAATTTATATATATATATATATATATATATATATATATATATATATATATATATATATATATATATATATATATAATATATATATATATATATATATATATATATATATATATATATATATATATATATATATATTATATATATATATATATTATAATATATTATTAATATTTATTATATATATATATATATATATATATATATATTATATATATTTATATATATTACCGATATATATTTATATTATATATACCGATATATATATATATATATATATATATATATATATATATATATATATATATATATATATATATATATATATATATATATATATATATATATATATATATATATATATATATATATATATATATATATATATATATATATATATATATATATATATATATATATATATATATATATATATATATATATATATATATATATATATATATATATATATATATATATATATATATATATATATAATATAAATATATAAATAATATATATATATATATATATATAATATATATATATATATATATATATATATATATATATATATATATATATATATATATATATATATATATATATATATATATATATATATATATATTATATATATATATATATATATATATATATATATATATATATATATATATATATATATATATATATATATATATATATATATATATATATATATATATATATATATATATATATATATATATATATATATATATATATATATATATATATATATATATATATATATATATATATATATAATATATATATATATATATTATATATATATATATATATATAGAACTTTTCTGGAATAATAAAGAAATTTGATTTTCCAGAGTGCATATTGGTATCAATAAAGTCATCTTATCTGCTGAGATATTTAATCAAATTGTCTGCATAAAAGCGTCCTTGAGAGGAATAGAAAGGAAAATTTCTTCAGGCTTGTTAAAGAGCTTTAAATTTGAGCTGCGAAGACGGCAAATTTTTTTTACGTTTCATCTTCAGATCAGACTCAGACTCTGACTCAGACTCCGGAACCGGGTCCGACTACAACTCCGGCACCGGCACCGGCACCGGCTTAAATTATCACCCGTTA
>SEYY01021868.1:40000-57500 GCA_009176605.1 Armadillidium nasatum
GACGATGTGAACTGCAATGGGTAATATTTTTTCCTAGAAAATTAAAGAGATTCCACCAAAGTAATAAATCTTCAATTATTCAGACATATATATATATATATATATATATATATATATATATATATATATATATATATATATATATATATATATATATATATATATATATATATATATATATATATATATATATATATAAATAATTTACCTTCCCCCAGGTAGGACTCTCGTCCTGTCAGTGGGATCTTTCGAGGAAGATCCTTGGGTTTCAAGGGCTCACGGCGGATACCGCTGGCTGGGCCAGGCCTATCGCGAATGCCGGAGATTATTCCCATCAGTGGCAAGAGCACTCCACTGATGTACTCGTTTAACGACTGAGTCATTCGGAGCTAAGCGCAAGGAGAAATCGCTCACGTTTCCCGCTCCGGCCAGGCCTCGAACCCTGGACCTCTCGCGTGCTATAACGAGTGCTCGATCGACTGAGCTACGGAGCCGCATATATATATATATATATATATATATATATATATATATATATATATATATATATATATATATATATATATATATATATATATATATATATATATATATATATATATATATATATATATATATATATATATATATATATATATATATATATATATATATATATATATATATATTACCAAGAAAGATCACGAGAAAAAGAAACACCAAGAATATTATGAACAGATGAAGGCTTGAGTTGTGCGTTTTCGAAGAAGATATCATAGTTGTGTGGAAGATTGTGTCGAGTGGAGAGAATTGAGTTTTTTGAGGCATTGAAAACAAAATATAATATATATATATATATATATATATATATATATATATATATATATATATATTAATATATATATATATATATATATATATATATATATATATATATATATATATATATATATATATATATATATATATATATATATATATATATATATATATATATATATATATATATATATATATATATATATATATATCCTTCCAAGAATTCATTTCCATGTTTTTTTCAATTTGTTTAAGAAGGGGACGGGGAATAGAAGTTACTCCTTGTTTTAGAAGATTGTAATTTAAAAAAATGATCTCAAGAAAACTAATCGTTTTCAAGACTTGAAATTCTAATCAGATTTAGACTTATACTACTACTACTACTACTACTACTAATAATAATAATAATAATAATAATAATAATAAATAATAATAATAATAATAATAATAATAATAATAATAATAATAATAATAATAATAATAATAATAATAATAATAATAAGAAGAAGAAGAAGAAGAAGAAGAAGAAGAAGAAGAAGAAGAAGAAGAAGAAGAAGAAGAAGAAGAAGAAGAACAACAACAACAACAACAACAACAACAACAACAACAACAACAACAACAACAACAAAAAGAAGAAGGGGCAGTCAAAAAAATAAAATTAAAAAGGAAAAAAGAGAAGAAATGGAAGATGAAGAAAAATTCGGAGAAGGAAAAAGAGGAAGTCAGAAATCGTATTTCCTTTATTTTTATGCTTCGTCATCAAATGTGGAAATAAAAAAACGTCGAACGGTCACCTTAAATCTAGTTCCCCGCATCGGTCTTCTGGTGTCATAAATGAAATATACACGGGCTTCCTAATTGGCGATTTGGGTCTAACAAGAAATCCTAGACTCACTTTCTTCGATTTTTCGTACTTTGATTTTTATATTTTCTTCTTTTTACTTGTTTTGGTCTTCGTTATTTCTGTTACTTAATTATTGTTTCACTTTCCTACTCGTTTTATTTTAAATAATTTTCTTTTATTTCTTCCCTAATTTTTAATAGTACATTTTTTTCCTATTTTCTTATTGTATTCATTTTTTTTAGTAATAGATGTATTCATTTCAACTGAAATAATGAGGCATAGCCTGGCAGAGGGCTATTACTTTCATATGGAATATGCAATAATTGGTCTTTCGGCTTTTAAAAGGAAAATATATAAATCAAAGAAAAAATAAATGAATTCAGAGCGTTGAAACTTTATCGACACTATTTGATACCCTATGGGACCTTTCTAACTGGTATTCCCTATAAAATAAAAAGGATGAGTGAAGAATATCTTATACAAGAGTAGGTTAGAGTAACGTTTTCTAGTCTTCTCGATTGATGCTAGTAAACCTTTTATTCACTTGTTTAACTATTATCGCTAATACAAAATTTTTATTTTCTTATCCTATTGCAATTTCAAAAAAAAAAAAAAAAAAAAAAAAAAAATTGGCTCTTTACTTTTATATACAAATAAATCTTTAAAAATTTGAGTAGCTTGGGTATTTATTAGACCTTTACCGATAGCATTATATGTATATATATATATATATATATATTATATATATATATATATATATATATATATATATATATATATATATATATATATATATATATATATATATATATATATATATATATATATATATATATATATATATATATATATATATATATATATATATATATATATATATATATATATATATATATATATATATATATATATATATATATATATATATATATATATATATATATATATATATATATATATATATATATATATATATATATATATATATATCTCGTACAACTAATATTATGGTATTTGTTATTTCCCAGTTTTGCACTAAAATTTCTTAAAAACTATGATGCTTGCTACAAAATCCATCTACATTTTAATACAGCAATCATCTCACTGCCGAAAGGTTCTACATAACTTTCTGATTTAATTAGAGACTGGAAGATTTTTTTTTTTCAGAGTTTGAAAGACTTTCCAGCATCCTTTAAGAATTTAAAAACCAGTTTAAACAAATAAATTTGGAATTTTACTATAAAATCTTAGCAAGCGCTTCCTTCCCACCCCTCAAAGGTGCGTGGCCCTAGGTGACCTCCTGTTTTCCTTATAGCATAATCTGACCAGTATATAAAGAAGGGGGGAGACGGGCGTAGACGGGGATTTTCTGTTGACTGTGCCAACGTCCATGGCCTCCATGCTAACTCTCGCCCTAACCTTTCGCCGCTTCTGTCTGAGACCCAGCTGGACAGGGATTCTATCACTAACAACCTTAATATCTTCAACTACAACTTATTTCACAATTTAACGATTCCTCTCATACTGATACAGGTGGGATGGATTTCAAATCATTCAATATTCTCAACGATTTGGAGCAGTTTACTAGGGAACCCATATGCATTCCAGACAGTCCTAACCAGTTCTTGAACAATTTTGATTTATGTTTCACTTCTATTCCTTCTAGATATAAATGCACCATTTTCCCTTTTATCGGTAACTATGACCATAATCTTTTAGCTCTTAGTTATAATGCTCTCTCTCCAACAGCTCCACCATGCCTCAAACATAATTTCTGGTGCTACAATCAGGCTAATTGGGGCAGTGCGTCTCTTCTTTGCCAACTACCTTTGGAATGAACCCTGCTTTTTCTAGGAGGACGCTTCGGTGTCTCCTGAAAAAGTAGGGACCGTAATCGCCGTTGAGATTTACAGGTTCATTCTATCTTCAACAAAAAAAAAATTTTCTCCTCAAAATCCAAGATTCAATGGCAACTGTTCTCATGCCCTTCAGGATAGAGACAGAACTTATCATGAATGGAAAAACTCTCCTACTCCTATCACTCTTGCTAATTTTTATTCAGCTCGGTATCGCTGGAAGAATTTTCTTCAACAGGCTAAGCGTACTTTCACTGAAAGGAAGTGCGTTGAACTCCTTTTTTTTCCTACTGACAAAAATTTCTAAAAGTATTTCAAAACCATTTCTTATAATTTCTGTATAGCTGCGTTTCCTCCTTTTATTTCCCATGACGGTCCTGTAGCTGATACTCCTTCTGAAAAGGTCAATCTCTTAAGTCTCCCTTTTTCATCAAATTCAACCCTGGACGATTCTGACACCTCTCCTCCTACTCCTTCTCCCTCAGGTGAGACATTCACTACCTGTGATTACTCATAATCGGGTGCATGAGATTCTGAAATCTATGGCGCAAGGAAGACTAGTGACCCGAATGGCATTCTCCCCAGTGTTCTGAGGGAGTGTGCTTCTGAGTTGGAGCATGTCCTTGTTTAACACTATACTTTTCCTCAGTGCTGGAAGCGAGCATATGTTCAGCCCATCCCGAAGACTGTAATTATCGTCCTATAGCTCTCACATGTGTTCTATCTAAAACTTTTGAAACTCTCCTCAACTCTCATTTCCTGGATCATCTGGAGTCTCCTTTCCTTCTCTCAGAACATCAGTATGGCTTTCGACGCTCGAAGTCAACTAGTGACATGCTTTCCTATTTCATTGACTTATGGTCTTCTGCTGTTAGGTGCTATGAAGAGTCTTGTGTGGTGGCGCTTGACATATTCAACATCACTGCTCTTTAAGCTTCCTTCCATGGCTTTCATCTTCACTTTGCTTACTCATATTAATTTTCTTTCAGATCGTTTCATAGTGGCACTTGTCGATGGAGCGATCTCGTTCTCCTTTCTTGTTAAAATTGTGATGTACCTCAAGGTTCTTTTCTCTCTCCTATTTTATTCTTATTTTCATGAACGATTTTCTCAGTAGCACTTCTAACTCCGTTCATTTTTATGCTGATGACTCAACTCTCCATTCTATATTCAACGGTTTTCAAATCTGCTCCTTCTTTTCATCTATAGCTGCTTTTCGATTTTAGGTTTCCGATTGCTTTCTTGCCGATTTGGATGGGATTTCCCGGTGGAGTCGTGGAAACCTTGTGAAATTCGATTTTATGAAACCTCAACTTCTTCATATCTTCTCAAAAACACATAGCAACTTTCCTATATCCTTCGACGGCTCTCCCGTCTCACCCGTGAACAGTAAAAACATTCTTGGTCTGAATATAAACAATAATTTGTTATGGAAACTCCGCATCACTACGGTAGCCTAAAAGAAGCTAAGAGTTCCAGTTAGATTGAGAGAAATTTTTCCTTCCGGACAGTTACTCCAGTTATATAAGGATTATATCCACTTTTGCATGGAGTACTATTTTCTCATTTTTACGAATGGACTCCGACTTCTTTGGATAGAATTGAGCTTAAGGTCAAAATGACTAAAAAACTATCCCCTACATTAAAACTTCTTTGACTTTATCTCTTAGATGTGACGTTAGCGCACTATCTCTTTTCTAAAAGTTCTGCAATGGCAGGTGTTCAAAGTAATTTGTTACTTCTCGCATTTCATCACCACTGCGTTGCCCTAGCAGCACAATGGGTGCCTAGATTTGGCACGAATTTTTTTGTGAATACAGGAAACTCCAGACTTGCTTGTTGAAGCGTCTCCTTCTTTACAGACACCTTTGTTCTATGAAAGTCTCTACTATCATCTGTTTTTCCTCCTGTACTTAATCTTCCTTTCTTCAAGGCTTCCATTTGTACCCACCTGAGAAACTTGCATTAAGCTGGGACTTGGGCAGGTTTTCTTTCCCTCTTGTTTCTTTTATGTTTGCTCCTCCTTGAAAAGAGATCTTCCCGTGAGTGGGGTTAATATATATATATATATATATATATATATATATATATATATATATATATATATATATATATATATATATATATATATATATATATATATATATATATATATATATATATATATATATATATATATATATATATATATATATATATATATATATATATATATATATATATATATATATATATATATATATATATATATATATATATATATATATATATATATATATATATTCATTGTGTCTATTAATTAAACAGAATTCTGATCGTATCTTAGATAATGATTTTTTTTTAAAGGAACAAATAATCAAAGGAAACGCGAACCTCGAACTAATTGTTCGCTCGATTCTTTGACGGAGAATCTTCTATTCCGAATTTGAGGCTCAAAGTTTATTCTGTAGACTTTAGATAATTAAGAATGTTTATTGTTATTATTTTTATTATTATTATTATTATTATTATTATTATTATTATTATTATTATTATTATTATTATTATTATTATTATTATTATTATTATTATTATTATTATTATTATTATTATTATTATTATTATTATTATTATTATTATTATTATTATTATTATCAATATTATTATTCTATTATTATTATTATTATTACTATTATTATTATTATTATTATTATTATTATTATTATTATTATTCTCCACCTCCTCCTTCTCTTTTACTCTTTCTAATTCTCTTTTCTTTTCATTTTTCTTCCCTCCTTGTCTCGCTCTCCTACTCTTCCCTATCTGTCTCTTCTTCTTCTTTGGTTCAAATCTATTACTTATCAACGCAATTCATTGTTACTTGTAAATTCTTAATGCTTTTTCTCTTCTTTAGAATTATAGTTAAAAATACTGATCGTGCAACTGCCTTGGTTTTGACGCTGACTACTGATAATGCATATTAAACATTCAGCCCTATCTCTCTATAAGGTCTAAGGGGTGGGAGAATTTATACTTTGTACTTAGTGTTAGTACACACTCTATAAATACTTTGATTGTTTTTCAGGAGATACTCAATCTCCAATGAGCGGTTGATACATTTCCTATAGATCCTTCATTTAATATTGGTTTTTATTTCTTCCCTCACATTGTTCTTTTGACTCCTCCTGACTTAAATCTCCATGGACCAAATGGACAGTTTGCTTAACAGTATAAACACTAGGGTGAGTCCACTAATCCTTCCAAATGGAGTAGATAATATGTATAAAGATCGTGAGTGCCTTAAATTTTTATGCATTAATATTAGGAGCTTTTCAAATTGTCATAATTCCTTACATTCACAATATGCAGACGATACTGCTATCTTAATATCAGATCGAGATATCGCCAAGCTAAACTCTAAATTAAACAAATGTGCTAAGAAACATTATAACATGGGTAGAAGCTAACAAACACTCTCTAAATTTAAACAAAACACCTTATCTGGTACTAAGAAATAAAAAAGGCCTGTGGAGCTTAATGTTAGAGCAAATGATATAACCATCAGTCGAACAGCGTCTGCAAAATTATTTGGTGTTTCCTTCGATGATAAACTCACTTTCATAGAACATATCAATAGTCTTGCATTCATAAAGAGACTCTGTTCCAAAATATATTATAAAAAACCTTTACTACAGTCTTTTCTATCCTCACCTACTCTACTGCCTGTCAATATGGGGTTGTACCAGTGAGGACCTGTTGCAACCTCTGGTATATGCAGAAAAAGATAGTTCGTATATTATCAGGATCTCGTATTTATTATGAATATGCAACCCCAATTTATCTAAACTGAAACTTCAGGATATCTATTCTCTCTCGGTAAGCAGTTAAATCTTTAAATCTTTAAAGTCATAAATGAAAGTGCGGCATCCTTGTAACTAGAAAAAGCAAAATACTTGCTAACTAAATCTCGGAGGGCCATCTCATACAAGGGCATCGATGAGTGGAATAGTCTCCCTATAAACTCTCAGCAATCGTCCACTCTAGTGTCTTTTAGAAAAGCCATAAAAAAAATTTATTATTGAAATACTAAAGAATATTTACGTACGTATTTCCCTTAGGTATAAGTTAGAATTAATAGTGATAATGAAGATGATGATAGTGATGGATTATTTTTATTATTATTATTATTATTATTATTATTATTATTATTATTATTATTATTATTATTATTATTATATATATTATTGTCATTGTTATTATTATTGTAATTACTATCCTTAATACTATTAATATTATTCTATTTACTATTATTATTGTTGTTATTAATTTTTTCGGGGTATGTATCTATACATAAATTAGATAGGTATGATAAGGTTTGATGTATATTTCTAGTAAAATAAAATATTTACCTTTGTATGTGAATATAGAATGTATGAAAGAAAAATTGGGCTCATAGGACAAATTCGTCAACCCAGAAGTCCTTTTCAGTTAAAAAGAAAAACAAAAATGTTAAATATATTTGTATTCTTATTTTTTATACTATTGTAAAACATTTTTTTTAAATGAATAAAAGTTTCTTGAATTGATTATTATTATTATTATTATTATTATTATTATTATTATTATTATTATTATTATTATTATTATTATTATTATTATTATTATTATTATTATTATTATTATTATTATTATTATTATTATTATTATTATTATTAGTATTATTAGTATTATTATTCGTATATCATCTGGATCTCATAATTACTATGAACATACAAACTCAATCTTTAAAAGATTAACCATAATCAAATTACTCACAATGACTACCCACATTTACAAAGTCATAAAAGAGTGTCGGATGAGCTCCTAACAAATTTAATAATATTTTATTATTATTATTATTATTATGTAAGAAGATCAAATTTGAGTAGCACAAACTCACGTACACTAAGTTAAACAAAGTTCACACTAGCCACACCTCGTAGAGATATCTGTACAAAGGTATTGAACCATGGAATGAACTTCCATAAAACATACAAGAATTTGCAACACTTTCCACATTTAGGTAAGTATCTCACAGAGCACTTGCTATCAAAATGCTAAAGATACACAGCTTCATCACACTTATTCCCAACTTTGCCAAAATTTCTGTAACTATTATTATTATTATTATTATTATTATTATTAATAATATTATTATTATTATTATTATTATTATTATTATTATTATTATTATTATTATCATTATTATTATTATTACTACTATTATTATTACTATTATTTTTATTATTATTATTATTATTATTATTATTATTATTATTATTATTATTCAGAGAACTGGACATTCACGATGTTATTATTAAAATTATTATTGAAGTTAGTTGAATAGGACCTACTTTTAAACTTTAAACCTGTAAATGTACCATTTCCTGAATAAAGCTTTATGAATGAATGAATTATTATTATTATTATTATCACTTATAATTATTGTTATTATTATGTGTATTAATATAAATATCAGCGCATTATTTTCGTATTTTGTATTGCTATTATAATTAATATTTTAATAAGTATTGTCATTATTATATTAATTATAACTGATATTTTTGTTGTTAGTTATTACAATTATTATTATAATTATCAGTATCCTTATTGTTGTTATTGTTATTATATTATTATTCTTATTATTGTTTTTTATTATTATTATTATTATTATTATTATTATTATTATTATTATTATTATTATTATTATTATTATTATTATTATTATTATTATTATTATTATTATTATTATTATTATTTATTATTATTATTATTATTATTATTATTATTATTATTATTATTATTATTATTATTATTATTATTATTTTTATCTTCATAATTATTATTTTTGTTATTATTATTATTATTTTTATCATTTTCATTACTATTATTATCATTACCATTATTATTATTATTATTATTATTATTATTATTATTATTATTATTATTATTATTATTATTATTATTATTATTATTTGCTATCTTCATTATTGCAATAACCATTAACATACAAATATTTTAGTATTATTATTGTTAGTAATTATTTTTAATTGTTATTTTCATTATTATTTTTAAAGAAGTAGATTAGGTTAAGATTACGACTTAAAAAAAAAAAAAAAAAAATAAAAAATTATAGTACTCCATGTTTGTTTCTTGGCTATAAACTTCATTTTACTGATGATCGATATTAATTTTTGTATTAATTTAATGAGCTCAAAAGGCGAATTCTTCCCCCAGGAAACCCATTTCAGTGTTACTGCATTATAAAGTATACGATTTTTGTTTCGTTTTTGTTGTAACTGGAAAAAAATGAATAAAGATTAAAGATTATTTTAAATAATGTATTTATTATCCTTACTTAAAGTAGAAAATAATAATGATAGGGTAAGGATAGAGTTTTCAGGCAGCTGAAATTAATATAAAAAGTTATACTGGGGATAATATGGATAAAAGCAGTGGTGAAAATTTTTATTTCTCTGTTAGTGATTCTTTTTCCTTCTTGGAAAATCAATATGGTTGATTAAACAGGACAGTAAATGTCAGTAGAGCTAAAAATATCTACTCTAGACTGAAGAAAGTAATACTTTATAGGATAACAGTTAATTGGGTACGATTATTAACGTTGTTTCTTATGCACGGACTTTAATAAAGACCTACATTAAGTCCATGTCTAAAAGAGAAACTGAATTATCATATTTTTTGTTCTCAAAAATCGTATTCAAGTCCCGCTATAACAAAGACTGTTTAGTTATGTTTACATTGTTACTAACTTCTACGCCTTTCCCTACACAATTTCCTCATTTTCTCTTAATCATAATGTAGTATCTCTTCTGAAAGATCATACATCTAAATAATAAAAATATTAAAGGTGGATTTTCATATTCAGACCACTGAACCCTATCCGAATCGATATTCCACTACACACTTTGCCACTGTTTCCCAAACTCCCGCGACCATATATATATATATATATATATATATATATATATATATATATATATATATATATATATATATATATATATATATATATATATATATATATATATATATATATATAAAGTGAAACGTGTACGTAAAAAAATCATTAGTTATTAGTGGCGGGCAAAGAGGGGTTGGTCTCCTATTTTGGCGCGAATTGAAGAAAGAAGATCGTTCTTATCTTGCCTTTCCACGTCATCGCCTTTGAACGCAGTGACAAATGGAAGGAAAAAAAAACACCCACCAGCAATAATAATAATAATAATAAGAAACAACAAAGGAGGATGTAACAAGAAAAGGAAAAGATGCGCATCAGGAAACGAAGAAGAAAGGGGAAATGATTAAAATATAAGAGGGTAAAATTTTGAGGTCGACGTTTAAATTTTAAATACGATGTTTTCAGTTTTAAAGAAGTTTTCTTCTTTCTCTTTTAAATCATTTTAGGAGAAATTATTCTCGGTAAGTTGTGAGTTGTTTTATTGTTTTTTTCTTTCAATAATTTGTTTATCCTAGTAAATTAAAGTTAATAAACAAACTCTTCTATTTTTCTGTCTCTGTCTCTCTCTCTCTCTCTCTCTCTCTCTCTCTCTCTCTCTCTCTCTCTCTCTCTCTCTCTCTCTCTCTCTCTCTCTCTCTCTTAATGAGATTAACCTTTATAAAGCATAAAAATGTGAACTTATTTGTAGTTTCTTAGCATTTGTTGATAAGTTCATTTAGAAATATAATAATTTTCGTCACAGTACAAATAATAAACTTTGTTCAAACGGTAGAGTGATTGACTCACGTGCTAGAAAACGCAGGTTCGACCCCGCTTGCAAGTCCTAAGTATAAACAACCTAGGAAAGCACCCCACCAAAAATTTTGATTAAAAAAAAAAAATTTAATACTTTTTCACATTCTTTAAGGAAAGGTTAATATTTTATTACTATTATTATTATTTAGTTATTAATTAATTATGATAATAAACAATATATCTACTCTCATAAATGATAGAGTTAAACATAAATAAATAATACATTGAATAATTATTTAAGAAACTTCTTAAAATATTATTTTAAATATTTTTTTATGTTTCTTGAGTTTTTACATATTTTTTTCAGTTTAAATTATAATTATTATTAATATATTATTATTATTATTATTATTATTATTATTATTATTATTATTATTACTTTATTTTATTATTACTATTATTGCTCTTATTATATTATTATTATTATTATTATTATTATTATTATTATTATTATTATTGTTATAATTATTATCGTTATTATTACTATCATTTTTATTTTTTTATTTTTATCATTATTATTAATGTAATTATTAATACTCTTATTGAAAATATTATTGTTATTATTATTATTACTATTATTACTATTATTATTATTATTATTATTATTATTATTATTATTATTATTATCATCATCATTTTTATATTTATTTTTTTATCATTATTATGAATATAATTATTATTACTCATATCAAAAAATATTATTATTATTATTATTAAAAATATTTCAGATATGCCAAATTTAATAACAAGAAGCTTATAAAGCAATAAAATTATATTTATTTTATTAATAACTTTGTTTATTTGTAAAAATTAAATAAATACACTAAAAAAAATTAATAAAAAAAAGAAAAATATTTAATTTATTTTCAGTCTCATTCATCGATACAGAATCTCAACATTATTAATACTAACATTATTATTATTATTATTATTATTATTATTATTATTATTATTATTATTATTATTATTATTATTATTATTATTATTATTATATATTATTATTATTATTATTATTATTATTATTATTATTATTATTATTATTATTATTATTATTATATTATATAGGAAAATCGTTCTATGATATTATATTATATATTTTAAATGTTCAACTTTCAAATTTGAACATGTCAGCCTTTAATTTTGCCCTGACTCTTGATTTTTCGCCAAACGTAGTGAAATCTGATAGGCCACACACACACACACACACACACACATATATATATATATATATATATATATATATATATATATATATATATATATATATATATATATATATATATATATATATATATATATATATATATATATATATATACAAAGCAATTCATCTTATCTGTAGGAAATGCGAGAAAACTAAGAAAAGAGCAAGGAATATAAAAAGTAATTCTAAAGAAACAGACTTAATGATTTCTTTTCCTCTCTTTCTCTGCTTTTCCATCACTTTTATACAAAAAGTATTGCCTCAAAAAAGTCCTTCCGAGCTATTTTATTTTTATTTATTTTTTTATTTTTTTTTTTTTTTTTTTTTTTTTTTTTTTTTTTTTTTTTTTTTAGGAAAAAAAAAATACTAATAACCGAGAGTAAATAGAGAACAGAGTTCAAGAGTAAATAAAAGTATTGGAATCTGTTGAGGGGTTGGGGAGAGAGGAGAAGGTGGAAGTGAAAGAGGATTAGACGCTATAAAAATGATTACTAAAAGGAAAATGATTATTGAAGTAAATTTTTAGGTTTTGCATTCGATGGTGTAATTCCCCCCCACCACCACCACCCCTTTTTATAATTATTTATATTCCTTTTAAGAAGATTATTTCTTTAGCATCTAACTAAATCCTCTTTACTTTCCTCAAATAAAGTAATTTCCTCAATTTTGAAAAGAATAAAAAGTATTGAATGGTTTTTAATAACTGAAAATTATCGAGTTACAAATATAGTTTAATCTACCTACCTCACAGACACAATAAATATTTAAATTCGGTATTTAAATATTAATATTAAAAAAATAAATAAATTTAAATCTAAATTTGAATTTAAATTTTATAATAATAATAATAAATCAAACTAGTCCTTCTTTTTTATTTATTTTATTTATTCATATAGAGTATCTTTTGTGTACTCTATCACTGCAAAAATTGTCCCAACGAATCGTTGGGACAAGTGGCAAAAATGTCACAACAAATTTTTGTTGATTATTTTCTTATTAGAAAATAAATAGGTGAAGCGACTTTCTTATGTTTAACATGTCTTTTCTCTACTGAAAATTTTACTGGGAGATTTTTTGCCATTTGTCCCAACGATTCGTTAGGACAATTTTTGTAGTGCAGTAGGTCTTTGTGTTTGTATAATCTTAAATTAAACTACTTGCTTACAATAGCTTAAAACTGAAATTTATTTAAAATCCTTAATTTATATCCTTAATGAAAACTTAAAATCCTTAATTTAAATCCATGATAAATATTTAAAACCTTTAATTTAAATCCTTAATAAAAATTTAAAATCCTTAATTTAAAATTTAAATCCATGAGGAAATTTTAAAATTTTTAATTTAAATCCATGATAAAAATTTAAAATCTTTAATTTAAGTCCTTAGTAAAAATTTAAAATCTTTAATTTAAATCCATGATAAAAATTTAAAATTCTTTTAATTTAAATCCATGATAAAATTTTAAAATTTTTTAAATTTAAATCCATGATAAAATCCAAAATATTTAATTTAAATCCTTAATAAAAATTTAAAATCCTTAAATTAAATCCTAAATAAAAATTTAAAATTCTTCAAAACAATGAAAAAACCCTGTGTTAGTTTCGAACATTTAGTTTCGATTGTGACTTCACAACACTCCCTACTACACCACAATTTGTTCCTAAATAATATCATCGCGATTATCCACTAAGAGTGTAAGGATTTAGCGTTCTTCACAAGAACATTGGGGGAGGGGGAAGGGAGGTCCCTGATTCTCCTTAAAGAAAATAAATTTAATCCTATTTTACGAATATATTTCCTTTCATGAAACTTATCTGTGTGTCTTTTGAGGCTTTTAAAAGATTAACATTATTATATTTTAAATGAAAAAGAAACGCATAAAAATTTTTACGATATTTTTTTTATACAGTAAATATCGATAAAAAAATCGACGGACATGGGTTTTCCGATAATCTTTTTGGCGCTGGCGTAAAGATGTCCCACACTCAAAATTTTGAGAGCAGTTGGTCATAGCGATATGTAAAATAAATTACCATTTAACCGCTGTGTATGTATGTATGTATATATGTATGTATGTATAAGTATGTATGTATGTATGTATGTATGTATGTATGTATGTATGTATGTATGTATGTATGTATGTATGTATGTATGTATGTATATATATATATATATATATATATATATATATATATATATATATATATATATATATATATATATATATATATATATATATATATATATATATATATATATATATATATATATATATATATATATATATATATATATATATATATATATATATATATATATATATATATATATATATATATATATATATATATATATATATATATAGAGTATATGGAGTATTCTCGCTAGTCAATTGATATTCTTGACAAGTCTTTTTAAGATGGGAATATTGCAGAATAGAACAAAAGAGCTTTCTCCTCACGTCACAAAGGATATTATTATTATTATTATTATTATTATTATTATTATTATTAATATTATTATTATTATTTTTATTATTATTATTATTATTATTATTATTATTATTATTATTATTATTATTATTATTATTATTATTATTATTATTATTATTATTATTATTATTATTATTATTATTATTATTATTATTATTATTATTATTATTATTATTATTATTATTATTATTATTATTATTATTATTATTATTATTATTATTATTATTATTATTATTATTATTATTATTATTATTATCTCCTTACTGAAAATATATACAGCGCACTAAATGACAAACAAACATGCGTACTATTACTATTAGATTTTTCGAAAGCATTCGCCGTAGTTCCGCATAACTTACTCGTACAGAAATTAGATAGACTTGGCGTTTCGAATAGTTTCATAACTTGGTTCCGTTCGTATTTATCTGATAGAATGCAATACGTAAAATTAGGTGATGTTTCATCTTCACTCGCCTCAGCTTCTAAAGGGGTGCATCAGGGATCTATTTTCGGTACACTATTCTTTTACATATATGCAAAAGAATTCCAAAACTGTCATAATTCTCTATACTCTCAATACACTGACGATACCGCTATTTTAGTAACATACCATTATAAAGATACCATAAACACAGAAGTAAATAATGTATTAGAAAATGTAACATGGGTAGAGGCTAACAGACTTTCTCTGAGTCTGCTAAAAACACAATACTTAATAATGACAAACTTTAAAAATCTTATCAAGCTAAATATTATGGCAAGAGTTGCAATAATAAAAATACCCATGCAAAAATATTAGGAGTTATTTTTGATGAGAAACTCACCTTCTAAAAAAACATCAACAGTTTTAATATGCTACCTATTCATTCCTAAAGATAAAAAAAAAAAACTTTATTCTAAAATATATAATAAAAAATTTAATATTACAGCCTTGTTTACCCACATCTACACTTTAATTTTCGGGTATGAGGATGTACAAGTTTAAATCCTTAAATCCTACAATCCTTAAGAACTCTACTTAAAAAAAAAAAAAAAAAATTCTTGTTATCTGGTTCTCACAATTACCATGAACAAATAACCTCACTCTTCAAAAATATTTCCATACTCAAACTACAAGATATGCTCACTCTCACAATGACTACCTACATTTTCAAAGACATAAATGGAATATTCAATAAATTCCTGACAAATTTAATAATTAAAAACCAAATGCAAGATGAAATCTGCACATATAAACTCACGTACACTAAGTAAAACAAAGTATACAGTAACCAAACCTTGAAGAACTACAGTATATTGTACAAAGGCAATTATTATTTGAACAATAGAATGAACTTCCAAAACAGCATGTAAGAATTAGCAACACTTTCCACATTTCCTTAGAATCTCAAAGATTACTTGCTATCAAAATACTAACTGTACCCAGCCTCACCACACTTCTTCCCAACTTCCAAAACTGCTGTATTTATTATTATTATTATTATTATTATTATTATTATTATTATTATTATTATTATTATTATTATTATTATTATTATTATTATTAATTATTTTCTGTTCTAAGTTAATTTTCTGTAAGATGATTCTAGAGAATAATTTTCAAATAAAATAAAATGAATGGTTTTTATTTCTTTGCTAATGTGTTTCGTCCACAAACTTGGGACATCTTCAGAGCTTGAAATTTTAGCAGTGAATGAATTTACATAAACAAATTACAATAAAATAAATTAACATTATAATAATTTTGATAAAATATTTCAAGTAATATTAAGTTTAAGGGACATAATATTGAATTTTATGTTAATGTCTGGCTTGTAGCTTTGAATGTAAAAGGTCTCTGAAATTTTTAACTTTTGGACTTCATTTGAAGTATACAGAACTTTGAAATGGGTAGATATAATCTGAAGTGCTGTTTTTCCGTGTTCTACATTGAAGTGCTCATAAATTTTACTTGGTTTGTATCTATGTTGATACGCTCTATCTGATAATCTGTTAGTTGTGTATCCAATATACGTCGACGTACAGTCAGACTCAGAGCATTTATTTGAATTGGCACACAACATGATGACTGTCAGATGAAGTTTTTCTTGTAGAAAAACAGAACTGTTTGTAGGCTTGATGTGGGATTTCAATATGTTTCGCAGACACTTTTCCTCCTTATCAAAATCAACTGGATTTAAAGTTTTAAAGTACAATTTTATACTATTTTCCATGTTGTTCTCTATGTTTTTGATATATTTAAAGAAATTAGTAATAATTCTGTTATTCAAATTTGGGGTGATCACAATTAATTAAATTTTGTTTAATCCTTTTAACTTCTTCATCGAAGAATTTCCAATTAGAGCTTAGATTCTAAGCTCGATATTTAATAGACAATTGATTTTGTAAATATCCGGGGAATAAGAATCATAATTTAGGTTTAATCCATTATCAATAGGTTTGACGAATATAAAAAAAAAATTCCCGCAATCTGAACAGAACTCCCAGTTTTTAGAGGCCACCTAGCAACCGTTG
>SEYY01021868.1:60000-70000 GCA_009176605.1 Armadillidium nasatum
TATATTATTATATACAATCCTTAGGATTAAAAAGATAAATAAATAGATAAATTTTTTTTTTGTTCTTTTTATTTTTTGTTTTCAGGCAGATATCATTTGTAGCTTATATTTGATCACTGCTCACATCACCATTTTATAAGTATTGAAAAACTTATTATTACTATTATTATTATTATTATTATTATTATTATTATTATTATTATTATTATTATTATTATTATTATTTATTATTTTTTACTATTATTGCGATTAATATTATTATAAATATTTACATTTTTATTTTTATTATTATTATTATTATTATATATTATTATTATTATTATTATTATTATTATTATTATTATTATTATTATTATTATTATTATTATTATTATTATTATTATTATTATTATTATTATTATTATTATTATTATTATTATTATTATTATTATTATTATTATTATTATTATCATTATTATTTTCTTCATATGAGAGCCTATCAATGTATACATAGCATTGGAGGAAATGCAAATATTAACCTCACTTCTTGATTTCATTGAGCCTATCAATGTATACATAGCATTGGAGGAAATGCAAATATTAACCTCACTTCTTGATTTCATTTGTATCTGAAATTTAACATCTGTTATTAGAATTGTTTCTCTCGTCTATGGTCCTTTTTCTGTTCTCTTTACCTGCTTCCTGTTCAGGTACTCAAATCATAATAAATTTTTATGTCCTTCCGTGTATCTCTGAATATATATGAGGGATTGATTATAAGTTTGGTTACGTAAAAGTAATCCGGAGGAAAAGAGAGAAGAGATTAATAATCTACTAGATTAGAAGATTACGTTCTTGAAGCCATTCATATAAATATTTGATGTTGAAACAAAGATTTGTTACTGGAATAAATATGGAAAGAGAATAATGTAGCGGATGTCTAGAAATATGATGAAAATGAGTGGTAAGTGTTTACATTGATTATGGAAAATGTGTAAAAAGTATTTAAGATTTTATAAGATTTAAGGATTCAATTTGGAAGAGTGAAAAATTATTTAGTTGATATTTTATAAACTTAAAATATTGACTTTAACACAGTGATTTAAATGCTACATTTACCTTTAAAGTTATTTTTCAACTCTGTACAATGTAAGTTTCCTTGTGAACATTAAAAGAATAGAATTTTAAAATATTACCTCTGGTAAATTAATTTGTTGCATACATTTCAAAAAAGTTTTGGTGAGTAAAGAAGAAATATATAAATAAGTTTAAATTAACAAGGAATATAAGAATAGTAAAATGAAATTGTCAGGTTAAAAGACGAAAAAAATGAAACATCCTTTATGAATGAACTACTTCAAAATGTTTATAGCTACACCTTTTTCTCTCTCTCTCTCTCTCTCTCTCTCTCTCTCTCTCTCTCTCTCTCTCTCTCTCTCTTTCTCTCTCTCTCTCTTTAAAATATTAAGGAATTGGACTTGATTTAAAAAGAAAAAAGAAGGAGTCTTAGATGTAAAGGAAGTATTTTGGAAGAAACGATAAATGAAAACTGAAATTGAAATTAATGTTTGAAGCATATGACTCAGTCAGAAAAAAAAGCAGAAATTTATAAATTACGGAGGATACTGTGTAATATTTTATTTTATTTATTTACTGTGTAAAAATTATGCAAATGTCAATAATAAAAGATATCAAAGGTTGAAAATATGAAGAAAGTAAAGAGAAAAAAGTCTGAAAGTGAAAGATAAAAGATGATACATAAATGATTAGAAGAATATGGAATCAAATATGAGAATTTCGATGAGTAACGAAAGAGTCAGAAAAGTACAGTCAAGCATATTCTCTGCAAGAAAAAAAGATTTAAGTAAATCATAAAGTCCCGAGATACAGTAGACATCAAGGTAAAAAATTCCCGAGGCACAATAAACACTTGATGATACAGAAATAGAAGAGATCAAATTAAATAAATAAAATATAAAGCTTCGAGGAAGTTCGAGGCTTGAACCCTGTTGCATAGTTCTTGTTGAATTCCAAATAAAAATTACAAGTTTCAAATTTCAAATTACAAGTTCTAGTATTTTGTGTTTCATAATTCTTCTAATATTACAAGTAAATTGTTAAAGTTAGTAAATTTTCAAACGTACAGGTCAGTTGATTCTTCGTTAATGCTTTTTGCTTGTTTTTTTTTTAATGTATCATTCATTACTGAAGTTAAGGCTCTTAAGTCTTAACGCTAAATATTAAATACTGAATGTAAAGGAAGTAATTCATTGAATCTTACCAAATGCACAAGGAAAAAAAATTAGTTTAAAAATATTTTTATTCCCCCCACCCCCAAAAAAAACTTTAATAAAGACCTACTCAAATGAAAAGCACTTGGTAGATTTTCATGGAAAATCAATGCTTAAATGAAATAAGTAGGCCTACATTATTACTTAAAAGGTAAATTTTAAACAATCATCGGGGCGGGAAATGTGAGCTATTCTCCCTTGCGTTTAGCTCCAAATAACTCAATCGTAAAAGAAGTACATTAGTGAAGTGCTCTTGTCACTGATGGGAAATAATCCGTGCATCTACAATTGACTTGGCCCTGCCATCGGTATCCGCCCTAAGCCCGTGAAACTCAAGGATCTTCCTCGAAAGGCCCCACTGACAAGACGCAAGTCCTTTCTGGAAAATGAAGAAGAATAAGATTAAACCATTAATAAAACCTAAAGTTACTCTTGGCAACTTAGATTTTGAATATAGATCAGGATAAAATATGTGAAGTGGACAGGAATTGTAAGTTTCAGCTTTGCAACCATACTTCCCCCGGAACCCAAAGACTTTGGTTTCCCTGGGGCTCCCCGTCGAGTCGTGGGAATGACGCCGACGGATCGCTAGTTGGCATCGTTATATAATCTATAAATTATATAAAAAAGTATGCACATTAATGTGAGTCTTCTTATATATAAAAGCGAATTGACAGACAAACAATTTTATTATCCTGCCAAAATTTTGATTGAAATTAAAGATAACAATTTCAATTAGAAATATTTGAAATGAATTATCAACTCATCTTTTGATATACTTTCTACCTACAGTTCTGTTACACTCCGAGCGTATAGAACAATAAATTATTATTATTATTATTATTATTATTATTATTATTATTATTATTATTATTATTATTATTATTATTATTATTATTATTATTATTATTATTATTATTATTATTACAATTTGCGTTTGGTTGAAAGGAGAGTGAGCACGTTCGTAGATTTCTCTTTTTCAATCTCATCAACCTTAAAGTTGTTGGATTTGAATGGCGCTGAAACCTATTCGAGTTTATTACTTTCTCTCTCTACTCTCTCAATATACATTTTTCTTCCCTTTCTACTCTCACAACCTCCCTCTCTCTCTTTCTCTTTTATTTTAATATCAAAAAGTCTGACTCAGTTTCTGAGTTCCTGATAGACTTTTGTCTTTTTTTTTATCTCTCTTCTGTCTGTCTGCCTCTCTCTCTCTCTCTCTCTCTCTCTCTCTCTCTATTTTTTTTGTGATGAGTTTATTAATCTTTATTATAAATTTAAATTAATCCTTGATTTTAAATTTATCTTAATTATACTTCACTATTAACAGAGCTATTCTCCAATAACGAATTAACTGAAGTATTTCTACTTGAAAAAAATAAAAAATTAATACACACACACACACACACACACACACACACACACATATATATATATATATATATATATATATATATATATATATATATATATATATATATATATATATATATATATATATATATATATATATATATATATATATATATATATATCTAGGAGGGATTATAAAAAAGGAAAGCTGCGTACTCGTATCCCAATCAAATTTCTTATAGGCTTTAAGGTGGAGGAGATTAAATTCAGAAGGAAATACAGAAGAACGAAGAGAATTCCACACACATACAGAGAGAGAGAGAGAGAGAGAGAGAGAGAGAGAGAGAGAGAGAGAGAGAGAGAGAGAGAGAGAGAGAGAGAGAGAGAGGGGTGGCTATTAAGACATTGGCATAGGATTGATTAGAGTTAGGATAACAGTATAGAAGGTTATTAATGCTAGGTACGAATAGTATATGAGAAGAGACAAATCACTGAGGAACACAACTATTAACAAGGAGGGAAGAAGCACTCTCATCCATTGACAAATGCTGACAGAAGATGATTTGAAAGATATCTTGAAATAAACAAATAAAATGGTGGAAAAAATTCAAAGGAAAGAAGCCATGAGAGCAGATATCTATCAAAGACCTTGAGCTTGTAAATCGTCACTACACAAGATTCTCTTTTTATCAAAGGGGCAGAAGGCTATGACATTGGTAAGATATAAAATATAACACCAGTTGACCCCGAACGACAAATGCCAATACGTTGATCGGGAAGCAGGGTATAAAATTCCAACTTACCAAGGAAATGTCATTTAAGAATAAATTCAAGGATGTTATATATGATACAAATGAGAGCTAAAGGAAGATTAAGAATTCAGAACAGTGGCCTTATTTTCGGAATCAGCAGGTCATGTTTGGTTTCAAAACTGAGAGAATTAGCATTAAGATATAGAGAGTAGAATTGAAAAAGGACAGAAGCGAGCTTAGAAACTCACTTCTTTAAAACATGAGTAAGAATGCCATCCAATCTGCTTGTTATCCTAATGTTTAAGGATATCATTCATCATTAACCTGTTCCTATGTTATCAAAAGTAAAAATGAAATTACTTGATATAAGAATGCCCAGTACTCTTAAAGCAGTATAGCTCAATCAAATGAAAAAAAGGTCTTAGATAATTAGTCTTTTCAGAAGAAGTATTAGGTATAAATCCATCAGAGTGGATAAAAAGAGGAAGGGCAAATTAACGAAGGTCATTAGATATGTTTATGGTAAGAGGTCAAAAACATATGTCATAACCTGAAAGAAAAGGTAAAGGTACTTTTGAAAAGTAAAAGTAAGTTTAGCTCGTCGAAGAATGTCCCTTGTGAAATTTTGTTCTCATATATATATATATATATATATATATATATATATATATATATATATATATATATATATATATATATATATATATATATATATATATATATATCCTTGTAGGTAAAGGCCGGAAACTCATTCACAAACCCAAAATAGTTCAAAAATGAAAATCAGGAGATTGTTGAAATCCTGTTTCAATACATTGCAGATGAAAGTTTACAAAGTCGTCTAAAGTGGAATTAGTGGCAAAGTTCTGAGAAAGACTTCAGCTTTAGCAGAAGGTAAGAAAGCAATGTTGCCTTCGGAAGAAACAAGAAGTGGGATGGAAATAGATGCAAAATCAGAGTTCATATTTTGCCTGAAGAAGTTCTCGGAAAAGGAACAAGAAGGTTATTTATTGCATTTTATAATAAAAAAATATAACTTTTAGAGTTATATTTTTTCTCGCTCATAACCGCACCGCAACGCACTGCACCGCACCTCGAACGCTGGACAGTCTTATTCTATACACCCTTTGAAAAAAATAAATAAATAAATAAATAAAAATTTGGGTCTTAAATTTCAAAATTTATTTTTTTTATTATAGAAATAGATTTAGCTCTTCTTTTTCAGAAATGAATAAAAGAAACAATATTTTTTTGAGCTTAAGGACAAAACAAATTCCTGAAGGCAGCGTCCCTAAAGAATCCTCACCTGCCGAAACAGTAACCATTCCTTTGGAAATCAAAGAAGCATTACTTCAAGGGTGTCAAATTTGCCGTGATTTCTTTGAAAATCAAAGAAACACTGACGCAAGTTTGACAAATATGTCGTGACAATCACAAAATTTGATGCTTCTTAAACGAGATGATTAACTCGCATTTTTTAAATTGATTTGACTCCTAAGAAGAAACCGCCTAGAAAGTTTCCCCCTCTCGAATAGGGCAAAGCCAGTGAGATGCGAACTTTGTATAATAATAATAATAATAATAATAATAATAATAATAATAATAATAATAATAATAATAAGTTAAAATATTAATAACAGTAATAATAGTACTACTACTAATAATAATAATAGTAGTATTAATAATTCAATTCAATTCACAAAACTTTATTCAGGAAATGGTACATTTACAGGTTTAAAGTTTAAAAGTAGGTCCTGTACTCCTAAATTCAATAATAATCTTAATAATAATAATGCGATTGTCCAGTTCTCTGTGAAGGGGTTACTAATTGAAAACACTGCCGTTTCCTTGGAGCCTCAATACATATAATATATATATATATATATATATATATATATATATATATATATATATATATATATATATATATATATATATATATATATATATATATATATATATATATATATATATATTTAATTTATTTAATAATTACAAATTATGATAGGTTACTTCTAGAGTAACAAAAGTCTAGAAATATTGATCATGCAAGTAATAATAATAATAATAATAATAATAATAATAATAATAATAATAATAATAATAATAATAATAATAATAATAATAATAATAATAATATATAATAATAATAATAATAATAATAATAAAATAATAATAAATAATAATAAAATATAAAATAATAATAATAATAATAATAATAATAATAATAATAATAATAATAATAATAATAATAATAATAATAATAATAATAATAATAATAATAATAATAATAATAATAATAATAATAATAATAATAATAATAATAATAATAATAATAATAAAAACTTTAAAAAGTCTCATAAGAAAAATAAAATTTAGAATTAAAATAAACGCTCGGTCCCATTTACTTGAATAAAATAATTAAAGAAAACAAAATATATCACCAATATCTTTGTTAATAATATAAAATTTTATAAAGAAATTGAATTTTCTTTAATTAATTAATTAAAAATTAAATGAATTATTGAAATAAAATAATTAAATTATTTTTCTTTATAAAAACGTGGTAATAAATTTTAATTTTTGTTTCATTGAGCCTTTAAATTTTTTCGAAAAAGCTCCCAAAAAATTCTCAAAATTACTTCATAAAGGCTCGGCTCCAATAAAATTAATAGTTAAATATTAATAATAGTAATAATAGTACTCATACTAATACTAATACTAATAATAATAATAATAATAGTACTAATACTACTACCACTACTACTACTAATAATAATAATAATATTAATAATAATAATAATAAAAGTAATAATAGTACTAATAATAATAATAATAATAATAATAATAATAATAATAATAATAATAATAACAACAATAATAATAATAATAATAATAATAATAATAATAATAATAATAATAATAATAATAATAGTAATACTATGGTTTGTGGGGTACCACATTTTTTTTCCCGCACATAACCTATATTTTCTACAGCCGCACCGCACCTTGAACGTTGGACAGGCTTATTCTATACACCCAAATAAAAAAAAAAAAAAAACCTTGGGTCTTAAATTCAAAATTTATTTTCTTATCATTACAATTATTATTATTTTTACTATTATAATAATTATTAATATTATTATTAATCTTTTTAATAATGAGAATAATAATAATAATAATAATAATAATAATAATAATAATAATAATAATAATAATAATAATAATAATAATAAAACAATAATAACAATAATAATAATAAATAATAATAATAATAATAATAATAATAATAATAATAATAATAATAATAATAATAATAATAACAATAATAATAATGAATACTACTACTAATAATAAATTACTATTACCATTATTATTATTATTATTATTATTATTATTATTATTATTATTATTATTATTATTATTATTATTATTATTACTATAAAAGAATTTTTGAAAATAAAAAATAAAATTTTTTTCCCATTGAATAAAATAGAAAGTTTTATAAAATAAAATTAAAAAATTACTTTTAATCTCTTCAGATGAATTTAATCTTAAATAATAATATTTGAAATAAATTTTATTAAATTCGGTTTCCAGACAACGCTAAACGATTTTATTATTATTATTATTATTATTATTATTATTATTATTATTATTATTATTATTATTATTATTATATATTATTATTATTATTATTATTATTATTATTATTATTATTATTATTATTATTATTATTATTATTATTATTATTATTATTATTATTATTATTATTATTATTATTATTATTATTATTATTATTATTATTATTATTATTATTATTATTATCGTTATTATTTTTATTATTATCATCGTTATTATTATTGCTATTATTATTATAATTATTAATATTGTATTATTATTATTATTATTATTATTATTATTATTATTATTATTATTATTATTATTATTATTATTATTATTATTATTACTATTTTTATTATGAATATTATTGTGATTATTATTATAAATCTTACAATGATTATTATTATTATTATTATTTTCTATTATTATTATTATTATTATTATTATTATTATTATTATTATTATTATTATTATTATTATTATTATTATTATTATTCATTACCATTATTATTAGTAGTAGTAGTAGTAGTTGTGGTGGTAGTAGTAGTAGTAATAGCAATATTGTTTGAGAAAGAAAATAAAATGTAAAAAGGAAAAAAAAAATTAAATAAATATTTAATAAAAAAAATTTAATTTAAATTACGACAGCAATTTAAAATAAATAAATTTAAAATAAATAAATTTAAAATAAAATAAATTTATAATAAATAAATTTAAAATAAATAAATTTACAAATGCTTCAATAACTCGTCTCATGCAAAGATTTAAATTTGGCCCGAAATGATAAAATGCATTTGTAAATAAAGCTAACTGTCCTAACGAATCGTTGGGACAAGTGGCAAAAATGTCACAGTAAAATTTTCAATGGAGAAAAGACATGTTAAGCATAAGAAATTTGCTTCACCGTTTTATTTTCTAATAAGAAAATAACTGAAAAAAAATTTGTTGTGGCATTTTTGTCACTTGTCTCAACAATTCGTTAGGACAGTTTTTGTAGTGAACGCACTTAAATTGCAAAATGTTTTTCTGTTATTTTCTTTAAAATAACTCGGTGAAGCTACTTTTTTGTGCGTTACTTGCCTTTTCTTCATTGAAAATTTTGGAACATTTTTAACTGCCATAAAGATTCGTTAGGACACTTTTTTGCCATAAACACATTTTTAAAATAAAATTTACAAATAACTGATTATAATGAGATTGAATAACTAAAAACTAAAAAAAAAAAAAAATAATAATTACTTAGCTACAAAAGAGGAAATATTCATAACTTTTTTTTTTCTCACTCTTTATTTATAATGCATAAAGGAATTTTTTTTTCCACTTTTTTTTTTTTTTTTTTATCATTCAAAAATTTCTTCGTATTTTTTTTCACAGTAATTTATAATACAAAAAGTATTGATGTTTTTCCTAATAACTAATCTATAGGTAACACCTAATTATATATATATATATATATATATATATATATATATATATATATATATATATATATATATATATATATATATATATATATATATATATATATATATATATATATATATATATATATATAGGAATAAAAGAAAATGAACAGAGGCAATGAAATAAAAATTCTAATCCACTTAGCAAATTTAATCCACTCACAGACTTGACTAAGGACACTATCAAAATATATTTTGTACACTTCAACCTTTCAGACTCTTTCCTCTTTGATAGATTAATAAAAAAAATTGATGGTGCTGTAATGGGGTCTCTACAGAGTATATATATTATTTAACCTTTATGTAATGGGGTTTCTTATAGAGTATATATTCTTTAACATTTTGGTGATTGGGGTCTCTTATAGAGTATATATTCTTTAGCCTTTTTGTGATGGGATCTCTTATAAAGTGTATATTCTTTAACCTTTTTGTGATGGGGTCTCTTATAGTGTATATATTCTTTAACCTTTTTGTGATGGGGTCTCTTAGATAGCACATATTCTTTAACCTTCTGATGATGGAGTCTCTTATAGAGTAC
>SEYY01021868.1:75000-77500 GCA_009176605.1 Armadillidium nasatum
TCTTTGCCAGCGATGGACAGAATTTTTGCGTTGAAAACTCTTTTTAGGAAGCCTGTAATAATTTTCATTCTTAATTTTCAATACACTCCAACGCAAGAAAGGGTATCACCTATAATCCTTTATTTATTTATCTAATATATATATATATATATATATATATATATATATATATATATATATATATATATATATATATATATATATATATATATATATATATATATATATATATATATATATATATTATATGGGAAGAAATTTAGAACCGTTCAAGTAAGATTATCCTCCATTAGACATGAGGGGTGTTAGGTAAAATGTCATTGTATTCCGGTGCCTAATGGTTCACCTCATTCGCCGGTCTGTTGGCGTTCGTAATATATTTTCTTCACTAATTTCTACAATATTCGAGGTTTTTCCTATTTTCCACATTGTCCAACATCACATTTCACATTAGGCTTCACCTCTTATTTTAAACTGTAACTCAAGCATTTAAGAATTCTCATAGCAAATCCTTCTTTATTCCCTTTTACTATCTCTATCCTCAATTTTTAGCAAAGGCTGTTGTTGTTCTTTGAGGAACGACGTTGTTTACTCTTGTGTCTCTGATTTGCAGTCTTCCGAATTTTCAACATTATGGGTCAGATTCCTTCTCCAATCTACTACTAAATTCATCTGCTCCTTATTTAACTGATTATCCTAAACTCTTCGAACTACTTACATAAAATAAAATACTTTCTCTCGTCTTCTTATTTTTTAGGAATATATGCTTGGTGATTTCGATGTTCACAATCGACAAAGCCTTTCTCAAATTCTGAAAATCTGCAGCTGGTAAACTCGACCACCATTTCTTTATCGAAAATAACCTTGAGCAATGAGAGGAAACGATTTCAGCACTTTGGTGCTATTAACTGGTCGAATTTGCGATTTTATTTCTATGACTTCCCAGGGAATAACTACTTCTATAGTTGGAGAGATTCCTTAGATTGTGTAAGACTTATTTATAACCAAGTTGACTTTCTCTGCCATAGAGGAGTACACCTGTGAAATCCATATTATTTCCTCCTCAACTAAAGCAAACAAACTTTGGCTTAATTCTGCTTGTTCTCTTGTATTATTCATTTCAAAAATGCTTCCTTCAGAAGTTATTGTTGTCGTCAAACATCAAAATCTTGTGCAACTTAATTCATTGCGGAATCTTGCAAAATATATTCTTCATAACACGGAAAACTCTTCGAAACAGAAAATGCATCGATCTTTCTGGTTCCTTTTCCTCACACTGTTTCTATTCTAGCATTCTGCAAAAAAAAAAAAAAAAAAAAAAAAAAAAAAAAAAAAAAAAAATCTAAATTTGCTCCTTCCTCTTTCTCCCTTCTAAAATCTTTCGATGGCACGACTACCGTCTCACTTACTGCAAACGTTGAACTCTTCGTTCAAATTTTTGTCTCTAAATCTAACATAGACGATTCCGGAGCTCTTCCTCTTTCTCCGTCTCCTTTAACTAATTAATATCTATCATGGTCATTAATCCTAAAGACGTTATTTCTTCCCTCTCTAAGCTTAATATATGGTCAAGATGGTATCACCTTTTTGGTTATAAAAACTTGTTCTTTCGAGGGAGCTGGCACCCTTGATAAACTATTTAGTGTCTGTCTTTCCAATATTACCATCCCTTTCAGGTGGAAATGTGCGCTCATTCAGACTGTGACGAATAATGGAAACACCTCTCGACCATATAATTATTTTTCTATCATTTCAGAGTCACAATCGAAAGTTTTAGAATATATTCGTAAAAGGAAGATCTGGTACACCAAAATTTTTCTAATATTATCCCTGATCACTAGTATGGGTTACGTAAGGAACGACCTACTGGTAATCTCTTTTTCTATTCTTTCTGATTCTTGGTCTGATTTTCGGCATTTCGAAGAATATTTTCATCGAAGAATATTTTCTAGACATATCCAAAGAATTCGATAGAGTCAAACAGAAACCTTTAATTTCGAAACTCACCTTTTTTCTGTGATATCTTTGATTTCCTTCCTGCCTTTCCATAGAAGGAAAAGATCTCAGTTCAAACTTTAAATCTATAAATAGTGGTGTTCCTCAGTTATATATATATATATATATATATATATATATATATATATATATATATATATATATATATATATATATATATATATATATATATATATATATATATATATATATATATATATATATATATATATATATATATATATATATATATATATATATATATATATATATATATATATATATATATATATATATATATATATATATATATATATATATATATATATATATATATATATATATATATATATATATATATATATATATATATATATATATATATATATATATATATATATATATATATATATATATATATATATATATATATATATATATATATATATATATATATATATATATATATATATATATATATATATATATATATATATATATATAT
>SEYY01021868.1:85000-102500 GCA_009176605.1 Armadillidium nasatum
ATTTTTTAATAATATTTTGTAATATTCGTTTAATTAAAGTTTTGATAAAATAAATTTCCTATGCAATTCCCCATTGGTTCCTATAGATATTATTCCTGTAGGTCCCTATAGGAAGGAAACCTATGGGAATCAATGGGTAATTGCATAGGAAACTGAGATAAGTAAATATTTCCTATAGGAACGTTTGGGTTCCTATAAGGACCATTAAAGCCAATGAAAATTCCTATGGGGCATTTCTTTGGGGATACAAACATGCATGAAGGAGTTAGTCCAAAACCATCCATTTGGAATAAAATCTTTCACAAACACTCTTACTAAAATAGATTCGTATATAAATTATTACGGATAATTATTATAGCATTTTCTGATCATTAGTTTGTTTTAAATGAGGTAACCTAATTAGTTTCAGTTATTCGGAATTTCATTTGTTCCAGTGCTTTTAATTAAAGCTGCCGCCAGTCTTTTTAAAATCTTCGTTTGACTCTTACTTTATCTTTTATTCCTATCAATGGCCTATATGATATTAATTAAATTAAGTGATTGCTTAAGTTAATTAAATGGCTGATTACATTATATTTTAAAAACAATTTTACGTTCGTTTATATAGATCAGCCGATATTTGCTACAGCGAGGTGTCCCATACAAACTTAAAGATTTTCGCTGTAGCTGGCTTAAGCTTGACGTCAGTTCAGATTTCCTTTAACATACATACGTCTGGAGTCTAAGAGATGGACAGAGAAAGGAATCAAAGGATGAGTGTGGAAAGAAAAATTGATACCAATAAAGACCAAGGCCAAACCTCTGCTCAACTACGCACTCTCATGATGAATTCATCTGAAGCAAGTTGTCCATCTAAAAAAAAAGGACAAGCAAACAGTAATGTTCCCTGTTAGAATCAAGAGCTGACAAAGCTGAGAAGTGAAACCAGGAAACTTTCATCAGGGTAAAACAAATCAAAAAATGTAAAGATTACAAAAATGCCCTTACAAGACATACAGAGATCTCAGGGTGTCTAAAAGGATCGACTGGAAGAACCTCTTTGAAGACACTGAAAATGAACCTGAAGTTTGCGGCCTACATAGAGTACTTGCAAAAGAACAATCAAATGAGAGCAGCAGCCTCAGCCACACCAACGGTCACAGGTAAACTCTGATAGAGCTATTGAAGTCTCACTCCTAGACTGTGTGCTGACTGGGGATGGCGAAGAGCTGACGGATCAAACTATTAAAATTACTAGCAAATTGGTCAAGAGTCTCTACGGAAGAATCTTTTGTCCGGAACGAGTAGAATGAGCAATTGTCCTTTGGCCCATATATATCGGCAGGAAGAGATGGGATTTTCCCAGCTCTAATAAAACAAGGATTGGAATCCTTTCTTTCGCTGCTGGTGAAAATCTAGGATATATACCCACATTGTGGAAGAAAGGTTAGGGTGGTATTTATATCCGAAATAAGGAAACGCTCTGTGGCAGATCCTAAGCCTCATTTCTTTCCTATTAAAAGCAATTGAAAAAGTGTTTGGCTGATATATGAGTAGATATTTCAGTGAAAGACAAAATACACTCAAATCAATTGGCATATCAGTCGATCGGGTAAATCGACAGTCTGCGCATTACACAGCCCTACAACTAATATTGAAAAGGCTATAGAACATAAAGAGGTTGCAATGTGTGCTTTTTTTTAAACACACAGGGCACTTTTGACAATACCTCATAGCATCATTGAGAGGTCGTCAAGTGATAAGGGTATAGATATTTATACTGTGATTTGCATGATCTTATAATAATGATTAGAGGAAAGACGCATTGTCTCTGAACTAGGGATCGAAGAGATTACCATTTCACCCTGGGTGGGGTCTGTGTCGCCCCTTCTGTGTACTATGGTGATTGACGATCTCCTATACAGGTTGAATGATGCTGGATTTGAAGTACAAGGTTGCGCAGATAATCTTGTAACAATGATTAGGGGGAAAGCTTCTCCACACGCTTGGGGAACTCTTGCAAAATGCCCTAAATATAACTTTTTCTGATGTCAGGAAAAGGGCTTAAACTCTAATAAAAAGGTGATAATACTGTTCACTTAAAGGAGAAAAATAAAATTCATACCTCCCACTATTAACGAGATCACAATAACTCCATCCAATGAAGTTAAATATCTAGGCAGGCGTTATTCTATATAAAAATCTCACTTGGAATCAACATCTGAAGGTCATTGATAAGGGGACAGCGGCCCTATGAACATGCTAGAAATTGTTGGGCAAGACATGGGGTCTCGACACAAAATAACACTTTGAATATCTAATGGTAATTGGAACAATGATCACCTATGCCGCACTTATTTGGTGGTCATGGGTGGAATAAAAAAAAGCAAGCCTCAAAAACATCAAAAGCTTGCTTGACTAGGGTTACAGGTGCAATGAACATCTGTCCAACAGCTTCACTGGAGGCACTATTGGGCCTTTTACCACTAAGCGAGGGAATAGCATGTGTATCAAAATTAGATTTCGTAAAACACACCCTATATGATTATTTCATGAAATATCACGAGAAATGGAAACACCAAGAATATATTATTGTGTGATATATTATGTTGGGTAGAGAGATGAGGGAACTAGTTTTTAAGCATTGAAAACGACTATGATTTTTAGATTTAAAAGATAAACGGTATCCGTCTACACCAGCTGCTACTGAAAGATTTGAAAGAAGTCAAGAGAGAAGTTTAGAAATCAAAGCTTTGTGCCATGAAGATGCACCAAATTGTCGGAGAAGAAAATCAAGAGTGAGAGAGAAGGGAAAATAGATTAACAGTAGAGTATTCTTAACGCAAGCCATAATGGTGATCTGAGAACATTAGAAGATTTAAAATGTTTCAAAATTATCCTGTTAAGGAAAGATTCGAAAACTTTGGAAAGAACTTAGGTTAAACTGATACCCATGAAAAATTTTAAATAAGGTTCTATGATAAAACCAATGGGTTACCATAGGGCCACATGCAATCAAACCCCATAGGTTCCTATGACAGAACCAAGGATGCCTATGGTATTTTTGCTACCAGGGTTTGCTTAGGGTCTATAAGGAAGTTAAATAGGTTTATCTTTCAATTATTTATATATTTTGATACTACGTATTGTCGGGAGATGCTAGAGAAGGGAAAGAGGAAAAAGTTGTTAATATTCTTTTTTGCAACAAAAAAGGAAAGAGGAACTAAAATGTTCGGAAAACTAATTTTAAAATAAATGCATTGATTTTTTTCGATATTTTGAAACGTTTAAATTTAAAATAAATTTTGATTATCTTTAATTTTCATAAAAATTTGTTTAAATCTATTTTTCGATATTTTTATTTAAATTTGCGCTCAAATTTAATAACTGGATAATTAATTTAAATCCTTCGAATATTTTTATAGAAGCTTAAATTTAAAATCTTTCAATTATTTTTTATATATTTTGATACAAACGTTACAAATCAATCTTGTGATTCAAGTTTTTTAGTTTATTTTTCTGTATATTTGTAAATTTATTATTTTTTCGATATTCTTGATATAAAGTTTGATTTAAAAAACAATATATATTTTTCTGTATTTTTGAAATCAAGTTTGCATTAAAAAATTTATTTTTCAATATTTTGATGTAAACTAAATCAAAATAAATCTTTTCAACTATTTTTTGATTCTTCGATTCATATTTTTCCTTTTGGCAGTTTAATTTGTGATTAATTACTTAAACTTACATTTTCCAAGTTCGATAAAAAATTGATAGACTTGAATGTGATTTAGCAATTTAAAATGATCGGTAGTGTTTAAATTTTATAGATTTAAATTAGTTTTACTTAGATAATTATAAAAGTTACAAGCATTTGAGGTATTAGAGTTTGTATATTGTATAATTGTAGTTTATATTCTGGACTATATTTATAAATAGAGAAAATGAGCTTCATTTTTACACTACAAAATAAGTTTTATTTATATCCGAGTCGTTATGATGTATGTACAAATAATTTTATATAATTATTAAACTGCAATCAATTGTGAGGTATTCTCTCCTTCCTTAGAAATTACAGTTTTTTTAATTAATTTTATATAAAACATGAAAACGTTTGATTTTTCCCCTAATTTTTCCTATATAAAATCTATTAAAGTTGAACAATAGCTACAAATTGAAAGAAGTTAGTTTTAAATTTTATTTAGAAAAAATATAAAAATAAAACATATTAATAAAATAAGATTACATATAAAAATACGAACAGCATAAGTATTTATTCAAATAATAACAGCAAAACGGGTAAAGTTAAAATAAAACACAACACATTTTCATAATAAAAATGAAAAATTATATCATTTTTAGCATCTTAAAATACACTCAATAGGTTATTTGGATAATTAAAATAAGACAACTGAATAAATAATATACGCAACCATAAGGATTCAACATGGCAAAATAATTTTGGTCTGTAAACCATCGTTTATGAGTCAGGGAAAAAAATTACTCGGTAATATTTGCTAACTCTACTCCCAACTCTTTGCAAATATTTCCCAAGGTATCATAAAAGAAAAAATGTAAATATTTAATTATATAATAATAATAATAATAATAATAATAATGTTTTATTTAATAAAACAAATTTTTTTGAGTATATGTACAGGGTCTTACACAGCAAATGTGGAAATAATAATAATATAATTACTATTAGACACGTTTCACAAGTTTTCTAGTATAGAATTTTCGATGTAAAAAGAGAGAGATGTGAAACTGTGAAACAATTTAATATACAAACCATTGCAAAATGTTTTTTTTTCCAATTGTATAAGTAATATAAACAATATTTTATAACTTTCGTGTAACACAGGATTGTAATAATAATAATAATAATAATAATAATAATAATAATAATAATAATAATAATAATTGAATTTATTTTTTCAGTTACAAATTAAATACAAAAAAACATGGTGTACTTTACATGTATTAATACAAAATTGAAATGGACTTCTGGGGAAACGAATTTGTCCTTTGAGCCCATTAAACTTAAACATAACATAAACATAAAAATTTTGCAATAGGAAACAAATTTTGAATACTGTAAAATTTAATTTATTACATTATAGTCCTAATCTTAACCTAATCTATATAGTTCTTTAATAAATAGTAATAATAAAAATAACTAATAATAATACTGAAATAACTAAACAAATAATTATTACAAGGATAAGGATAATAATAATAATAATAATAAAAATAACTACTAATAAATTCAATAGTAATATTGATAAAAATAATAATGACAATATTTATGTGAATCGTAATAATAATGAAAATAATAATGACAATATTTATAATATGAAACGTAATAATAATAATTTAATAATAAAATAAAAAAAAAAAAAAAAAAAAAAAAAAAAAAAAAAAAAAAAAAATAAAAAAAAATAATAATAAAAAAATAAAAAACAATAATAGTAATAACAAAATTTGTGATTTTGAATTAATGGTAAAATAAGTGATTAGGTCCTGTAATTTCTTTAGTATTTTGATTGCAAGTGATTTTTGACAAGTTTACGAAATTTGGGAAGTGTTGCTAATTCTTGTATATTTTTTAAATGATCGTTCCATTTTTTTATGCCATTGCACGATATAGCTCTTCGAGATTTGGTCAGTAGGTACTTTGTTTTGCTTCTGTTTGTGCTGTGAAAATTTGTTCTTCTTATCTTCTAATATCAAATATTCCGTTTATAACTGAAAATTTGGCTAATTGTACTATCTTGTATATTCATAGATGCTGAAAGTGCCACAATAATTAATGATTTAGGAACTGTTGCTGGGGGTAATGTTATTAAAGATTTTTTGAAAGAAGCTGAAACAAAAAATTACTTCCATGAAAAGGGAATAAACTTTAACATTTTAGAATTTTGATAAGGGTACATATTGGGTTCCATGGTAAAATGCTGGTAAAAGTAACCGGATTTTAAATGGGTCTATGAAAAAGAATATACTCAATTCGTCAGTTGAGTTTTTCAAAAAACAATACACTTGCAAACCATCGCCCAATTTAAAGAAACTTTTGGATTTATTAAACACCCTATTCTTTTTCATGGTCATGAACTTTTTACAGGAACCTACAACCCAAGACTTCATAAACCGGTTAAATTCGTTAAAGATTTTTCTTTACAAAATTCTTTAAAAACTTTAAAAGAAAAATATTCTGAATTTATTCATACCCTTATTAAACAGCTGTAGATAAAATAAGATAGGTATTAATTGTTCACAAAACAGTTTGTTGTACATTAATTAAGAAAGAATCAGAATATTGAAAGCTGTAAAAAATATTTAAAAAAAAAAAAAAAAAAAAAAATTTTTTTTTTTTTTTTTTTTTTTTTTTTTTTTTTTTTTTTTTAAATATTTAAAAATTATTAATTTAGATAAATTGAACCATTTGAAGGGTAATATACAGAAAACTGTCTCAGAATAATAAATCTTTATTTTATTTCCCATCTTCTAATATCAAGGACTAAACTAATATTCATAGATGCTGAAAGTTAACACTGGTAAAGGCATATATAAAAATGGATCCAAAAGTTAAAAATTTGTAATGCATTTATTAAACTATAATTTTTTTATTCATAAACAAAATTTTTGATATAATTTGCTCATTTACATTAATTAAGAAAGAGAGAAAGCTGTAAAAAATATTCCATCTGTCTCCAAAACTCTCATGAAAAAAAAAAATGTTGCCAGAGAGTAATATTCCACACTGAAGTGGAATCAACATTTTGTTCTTGAATAGTCATGCTAAGTATGGACAAGATCCCAAGGCTAGAGGCCTAGAGCTAAAATTTTACCAGACCCATCAGGGCCTCCATAACCAGATCAACATTTTGCTTCAATAATAAATTTATTTTGCTAATAGTTACCGTAGCCCAAATGTTTGGTTACAAAACACTGTGCAGATCCACTCAACAAGCCAATCTAGAAGTTATCCAATTCAACATTAAGAATTCTCAAGCAAGACCTTAATATGTATGTCATAGAAAAAAACAGAAGTATTACACATATAAGATTGAATGTTTTACTAGTCATTCTCTTTTTCTTATTTTGCCCAAGATCTGCATAAAAAATAAACTCTGCAATTTAATTAAATTTTCATTTATGACCAAGACTTAATTTTATATATACAATTTTGGTACCCTGTTTTTTTGAATGCCTTTACTAGTTTGCTTAAAGTTTTATATGAAAATTACTTGAATTTTCAAATATAACATTTTGCTATTAGTTTCTTAAAAAATTATTTACCATTTTTTTACAAAATCGTATACTCCAGGACTATAGTTATATTAAGATGCATTGACTTAGAAAACCCTTATATTATGGAGGTATTATATTATTATTTACCATTTTGTTACTAAATCGTATACTCCAGAACTAGAGTTACAATGAGATGCACTGCCTTAGAAAACCCTTATTTTATGGAGGTTGTACCTTTTATAGGTGGTTATATAGTACATGGTCCCCTTCCAAAGGAATAGAAGTAGCATAGTTTTAATTATTGTTTTAATTCTCCTCTATATTTGTAAGAGGGTTTTTAGTTTAAAGAAAAGTTATAAATATATTTAGTACTCTTGGTGGTGTATTCATATCAATATTTCTTAATATGCAGAGGAGCAGAAGATTAATATCACTCATCCATCAACCTGATCAGATCAATCTAATTATTATTATAGTTTATTATTATTACTGTTAGTATTTGTATTATAGTAAAATTTAACTTTTCAAGTTTTTTTTTTACCTTGAGCATTTGGTTTTAATTTTGTTGTTCAGATATAAATTTCATATTTAAAAAAAATATTTTCCCTAAAGTATGCTGGTTTTGCTTATACTATTATCAGTTTTGTAATTGCTATTATTGAAACTACTCTCAGAACTGTTTTCGATGCATAAGAAAAATGATATTTGTTACTTTATATATGCAGTTTTAAACCTAAATCTAGAATCAAAGGTAGGATGCTCACTAGCCCCAATATTAAACTTCCGTTCTTTTAATTTATATTTAGAATAAAAAATTTAAACACTTATATATAGGATAAGGGGAATTCTTTGAATTCTTTGAACAAAATACATTTAATTGTGAGAAAACTGCTGCATATGAGGAAGATACCTTGGCTGTACATTACAATTTTCAGAATTTTTTTTCTCATTTATTACATACTTATCTGCTGCCTGAAACACATTAACGCCAAACATTTCCTCTGAAGTTGATTTGAAACTATTTGTAATGCTAATTACGATATTTTAGAATTTCTGGTTCAACCCATTTCATAGAAATAATGCAATAAATACTTCACACCTAAATCAATTTTTTTTAAGATTTATGAATGAGTGTTCTCATTTCCCTAATAATAAGCAGAAACCGATCAAAATTGAAAGTAACTATAATCTCAAACCACATTTTTATTATTTCAATTTTTGGATATCTGGAGAAGATAAGGCATTCATAAGGAGAGATTTTGTTCTATCACAGTTTTTCTCACCAGGTTCTAGAATTTCTATTAATGTAAGTGCTCAACTTGAGATTTGTTGTCTTAGTTTAAGTAATGTATCATAATCTAAGTACAAATGCTTACAAAAAGTATTTTCTTCCCCTTCCTTGCCACTGCAGGTGAGTAAAAGGACAGTAGCTGTTCGGAGCAGTAATACTTGGTGCATTAAATCTTTCTGCATTTACTTTTATTTTCTAGGCAATGAGTAAATTCTTGTTTTAAAATACTTTTCTCATACCCTTCATAAATTTCAGAATCTTTCAGTATGAAGACAGATTAATCTATCTCAAGTCTCTCTCATTAAAGGTATGTTATAGATTATATATATATATATATATATATTTACTTGGGCTTAACAATTAATAGTAACTGGCCCTTTTAATAAACTATTTTGGTATCAGATACGGAAACATCTTCCTCACACTGATGGCTTCTTAATCATTATTTCAGATTAAATTTGTAGGGTTACACTCTTTGCTCTCAAAAGGCATCTTTAATTTAAATTTATTACTATTTCTATTACTGTTATTATCGTATCCACATTCGGTACACAAATAAGTGGAATAACACATGGTAGTTGCTGAGGGCTTCGTTTCTAAAAAGTCTCTTAACTTTGCTTCATATTATTATTGTTATTTCTGTTAATATTGTAGAGTTCATCCCTGATCATGATACATTCACACTCTGACCTACTATACACAAGATTTTATTTGCACTGGAAATAGATAATTATTGGTTAATACGTGGATTGAATATTGGTTGTAATATAGAGTAGATCAAACTTACTATATTGGTTCCTTTGTTTGACTAGTTTAATAAACATTTATTTATCTTCATTAATAGTTTTAAATGACTGAACAAACACTCATATTGTGACTTTCAGAGAAGTTGTCAATTCTGACAATATTTGCCCTGGTTTGCTAAGTGTTCTCAGAATTTGTTGCGAAATTTTGGGAAGGCGAACTCGCCTCTCTCCCTCGTCAAATACTGAATTGATCTCAGCAGTTGATGGATGGGTGAGAAATTGGAAATTTATGGTTTCTACTGTATCGGATCCTCTGCCACAAAATGAATAGTGGTATAAATATACCACAAAGAGGATTCAAATAAAATTTTTAATTTTTCTTTAAAAAAAAAACTAAAAAAAAAAAAAACTTATTACAAAAATATTTAAATAAAGTAATTGAACTAAGAATTCTTGGAACCCTTTGGAAGTGCACTATTTTATATGTAATAACCTCAAATAAATAAATAAAAAATTAAAATACAACTAATTTTAAGTTTTCCTTTAACCCTTCATAATTACCAAAATATAGACTGTAAAATTTTGACTAGTTAACATGATGTCCAATATTTATTTAATTAATTAGGAAATTTTAATTATTGTTAAAGTCACTCAAGACAAGACTCAAGAGCTGGAGTAAAATTGAGCATCAAATTCAATACGTTGAAGTAGACCTAGGCTTTAAAATAATAAGATTTATTAGTAAAAATTAAATTAAAAAATTAAATAAAATTACAGTTTAATTTTTAATATATTAAACTAAATTAGTTGAGCAAAAGAGAATGAAATACTTGGAAAAACAACCAGTTTTACCTGTGACTAGCAGTTTTCAATCCTTTCTATATACATGAAGATTGCCTACGTCCAATTGCAAGGGTTACCGTTTAACAAACTTGGATCATTTTGAATGTTAAGTTGGATTAAACTTTCTGCTTTCTGGAAAGATCTCTTGAAGTTCTTTAATAAAAAAAAAAAAAAAACATTATAAATGTTCCTGAAATGACAGCGACATTGAAGTTCTATCTATATTAAATATTTTTTTTACATTATATATATATATATATATATATATATATATATATATATATATATATATATATATATATATATATATATATATATATATATATATATATATATATATATATATATATATATATATATATATATATATATATATATATATATATATATACGGCAATTTCGGCTATCACAGGTAGATACTGAGGGACTGTATGTAATGTATACAAAACAATATGGTGTAGCACAAACATGTACACGTAAGGAGGGCACACCACAGCTGAATTGTACAATGTAATATACGATACAAGAAAAAAAGTTTTAAAAAAGCAGCCAGTGGGGCACAGCTTATTGCAAAAAAGGGGACATCCTAAGGATGAAATATTATTACATAACTTTAGGAGATACTTGAAAATGTTGACCTCATACAACAATACACGCCTCACAACGCCGTACCATGAACTGAAAACTAGCTCCAGGATTCTGCAAGTATTCTGTGTAACGTGAAAGTTTGGTTTATACAGTCATGAAGAACATTTATAGTACAAACTGGTGTTGTAAGTACAAGTTGTCGGAAATGGTCTCAAAAGAAACAGTTCAATGACTATTATGGGTTGCAATCAGGAGAACCTGCATGTCACAAAAACGGTCTACCTCTACAAATTCAACAGTGTAGAAACATATAGTCAAGATAATGTCTGGCAGCCAAACTAATATGTGGTGGAGCACCACTGTGTATAAATCAAAGGTTACGTAGATTGTCTTGATGGTTTAAGGACACTGGTTCTGCAAGATACATGGTGTAGGATTTACCTGGTTGTTTTTCACATCCAAAATTTATGATAACCTATTGCACATAATACAGTACTGTTGGTTCTCTTTACTCAAAGGTATAACTAGTGCATCACATCACATGTAGTAGAGTCGGTTTATTTTCATAGATTCATTCATGCTACCTATAATAGGTTAACTGCTTTTAAACACACTTGTACAGTGTGACATTTTGAGTCACTAACTTTTGAACTGTGCGTTTGAGAACTTGTTCATTGACTTTTATCAAAATTTGGGGTCTGTACAACAATGGCTACAAGTTTGGCGAAGCAATTCAAAATATATATATATATATATATATATATATATATATATATATATATATATATATATATATATATATATATATATATATATATATATATATATATATATATATATATATATATATATATATATATATATATATATATATATATATATATATATATATAATATATATATCAAACATTTAATACATTATCAAAATATTTTTGTATATTCCTAAAAACAATTAAATTTCATGCCAATACACTCTACTATATGGTGTTAAACTACTAGAAGGTACAATGAAAAAAAAAAGATTACCACATTGAAAATTAAATTTCTTATTATATTGTTGGATTTTGGTGGCTGACTTAAAATTAGTAAAAATCAGTTTATTGAACTCTATACGGACTTTTAGTGCTATACTTTCTCTTTAAATTGAAATAAAGGGCAAAGGAAAGGAATATATTGAGTGAAGAATATATTCAGGGATTGGCACCAAAAATTGCCAATTCCCCAAAATTTTGGATAATTAGATAAAACTTTTGACAAAATTGACCTAATGAGATGAAATTTTGAATTTTTATTATGAAGTCTAACCTCACTACTACTTGTGAAGCAATTATAAGCTGGTAGTGTTTTTCGCTTGAATGACCTCAAAGTATGCACAACAGAACATAAAACTTTATAACTCTTGAATATATCTACAACTTCTATTTTATTCGTTGTGTATGTTGGAGGTCAAAGAAAAAAATTTGACATTCAAGGTTTCATCTCATCATCAATATATCAATTACAAAAAACAGAAGAAAAAGTTGTCACTATTTTTCATGAAAATAAGGTTGATTTGATAATGGAATATATTCTCTCTCTCTCTCTCTCTCTCTCTCTCTCTCTCTCTCTCTATATATATATATATATATATATATATATATATATATATATATATATATATATATATATATATATATATATATATATATATATATATATATATAAATAAAAAATATATATATGAAGAAAATAGAACATTATGGGAAACCTCATCTGGGGTCGAACCACCGCCTGTTGCGACTGAGAACGACAAAGACTCGATGCTCTACCGCTGAGCTATCCCCGAACCCAAAAAAGTTCGGTTCAATAACAGTTTCAAGCATACGAGCTCCCTTCAAGGCACTTCAACAGGTATTCACCCTGTTCTTCCCTCTCGTTCTTTTAAGATTTTATTATTTAATTACAATGCTATCTCGCAACAGTAAATTAGTATGAAGAAAATAGAACATTATGGGAAACCTCATCTGGGGTCGAACCACCGCCTGTTGCGACTGAGAACGACAAAGACTCGATGCTCTACCGCTGAGCTATCCCCGAACCCAAAAAAGTTCGGTTCAATAACAGTTTCAAGCATACGAGCTCCCTTCAAGGCACTTCAACAGGTATTCACCCTGTTCTTCCCTCTCGTTCTTTAAGATTTTATTATTTAATTACAATGCTATATTATATATATATTAATATAATATATATATATATATATATATATATATATATATATATATATATATATATATATATATATATATATATATATATACAATCGTATATTAGTGTAATTAAAGACTACTAAAAACAGAGAAGTGTCGATGCTTTTTTTTAGAAAATAATTTGGAAAGCAAATATTTTAATTAAAAATTTTAAAACAAAAAAAACAACAAAATTTGAAGACAATAATAATAATAATTTAATCATTGATAACATTATATTAGCCTTATTAAAAATAATTTTGAATACAGAAAACTGAAAGTTTCTTCATGTGAGATTTCAATGTAGATTTACTATTAATATATGATGATTTACTTTTTGTTGTGACTGACACCATTTTGGAAATTATATATTCATTATTTTTATAAAAATCATCATTAAAAATTCATATTCATAAAGAAATCAAGAATCAAAGAACTATCATCACTCTTCAGTGAAGAACTCAAGATCTCTAATTCTTCACCCAAATCAGAGGTAACTCTCCTTCCTTGGGGTTCTTACCTCCCTTCCATCAACTTTTGATACAGGAACTTTTCTTAGTAGTGGATATGAAAATTAATATGCCCTTCATCTTTGCGTCCTTTTTTTTTTTAAAGCATTCCTTCCTAGTGTGCTTAAACTCTTCATAATCTAGATTTTTCGTGCAAAGTTAAGCAGGGCACATATTCCATGAATACAAGCGCAAATATCTATAAAAAAAAAAAAAAAGTTAATATTAACTGGGATGAAAATATTTAAAAAAATAATATTTGAACACATGAGTCATTGTAATAATATCTGGGGATATGATGTGAACATAGAATGCAGAAATAATATTCTAATCTGCATTAGTGACATACTGGTATCTGCATTTAAATATGCAAAGAATTCAATGAATATCCCTGGTAAGTAGAACAAAGGTTTGCCAGTCAAGCAGTCAGGATTGGCAATAGTAGTTTTATCAAGTATGGTAAAACCTTAAAAATCTTTGTTATTATTCATACTAATTTTCTTATTTCAGTAAACCTATTGAATAACTATTGAGAATCAGAGAAAAAAAAAATCAAATATTTTTGTAGTTTTTTTCAAACTTTCATTTAACAAAATTTGTAATTTTCTGAAAAATACATTTAATCATTAATTCAAGCGAATGTTGACTATTCTACTACTACTTCCTTATAATTATATCTAATTTTCCTAACCTAAAATTTCAGTGCTTTTGACCTCTTAACAAATTTTAAGCAACCCCGGTCCCAGCCCGGCAAAATTCCAGCCCTGGTCAGTCCCTGACTGTGATACTATGTGCTATACTGTTTATTTATTTATTTACAATTTATTTAATTTTCTTTTTTTTTTTTTGTTTCCCCTCCTGTCTGGAGCTCGGGGCAAGCTGTACCACCTGGTCCTCTCCCCTTAGTTACCTCCCTGGTAACTCATCTAATCCTATATATCTAGAAAATTTCACACTGAACAGATGAACAGAAAATAATCCCATCAAATTTTCATTTATTAAAAAAAATTTTTAAGACTTTTTTTTTCCTTGATTTTGGGTATAACTGTATTTGGAAACATCAAAAATTTATAGCAAGGTATTTTTGGTAATAAAACTATCATTACATAGTTCAATTTTTAAGTCGCTTCTTCAATGGTATGTGCTTGTCATTTAAAATTGCCAGTCATTTTTTGATTTGCAAATGCTGATAAATAAAAACCTAAATGGATAGAAGATATAGAATGTCTCTAGAAATTGACATTCTAGAGCTTGTTCAATGGTAAATAATGTCTTTTGTCTTACAAATTGTTAGAAAATCAAGAAAAATCTGCATCTCTCACAACATGGTGGGTGATTTTACAAGTTATGGGGACATTTGCCACCACACATATTTTGAAGACTATCACTCCTATATTTTGCTTTGAGGGCTTTTCTCATTCATGATGCCTTGTGGAGGCTCTCATCTCTTAAATTATGTCTCAGGGTATTTCATACCTCACATGTAAAGGGCCACAGTGATGACCCTAGAATTATGATTAGGAAAATGTAACTAATGAAATATGCCTTAAACTTAACAGCAATTGGTGTTGGAATGGAGGTTAGGAAATAGGTCAGTCTTTGGTATGTTCAATGTCTATCTATATACAATTACCTTCTTATTAGTTATTTCAAATTTTTTTCATTTATAAACAATAAAAAAGTACTAATAAAAAAAATAAATAAATAAATAAAATGAACTACTCCTATCTTCTACTCACAACAGATACCAGCATAGTGACATCAAGGGCTGAGGAGAAAAAGTCAACAAAAATTATCTGATTTTCAGTGCTTTCTTGATATCCAACTAATACACTGGAAACCTTGATGCCTAAAAAAAGCATACTCATAATGGTGAAAATATCCAAGAACATCTAATTGTCGATATGATGAGAAACGCCATATGGAATAAAAAGAACTGAAACAAAAAGAGAAAATTTAAAAAATCAAAATTATTTTTATAAAAAGTTTTTTATTTTAAAAAAAAATTTTTGTCTGAAAGTAAAAAAAAAAAAAAAATAAAAATATATATATATATATATATATATATATATATATATATATATATATATATATATATATATATATATATATATATATATATATATATATATATATATATATATATATATATATATATATATATATTGTAGAAATCTGCAAATAGGCTACTCCAGGCCCATACTTAGAATCAAGTAGTTTGAACTTTCGTTCTCTTTTTGTTTTAAGGGAGCTAAATATCATTTATTATTCAGTTATGATATGGATGTATGTTTGACAGATTATAAATGCTAAATATCATTTATTATGATATGGATGTATGTTTGATAGATTACAAATCAGCTTTTGTTTCCTTTGCAGATAGTAAATAGTTTATAAAAACTTAATATTTAATACAGGAAAATAGCCAGATTTGGTAGTATTTTCAATTTTATCTCCCTTGCAAGTGTAAGTTTGCAATTATATTTATTTATATTAATAGAAGGGTTAGACAAATTTAAACATAACTATTCAGATGGGTTAATGCTTATATTGAATTAAACTGATAACCATATCTTTTTAGGTGCTAATTTTGGAGTCAATTGCAAATCTTGAGATCATATTGAATGGGGATCTAATGGATGTTAAGGCCAGATGAAAGTATGGAATAATTGCAAACTCCAAATTCAATTATTCGTTTTAAGCAGCACAATATATTTAAGCGGAATTGTAATTCTCGTTGGCAATTGCCCACGTTCTTGACAACTAATTGAGCAGGTAAGGGAAGCAAACGATCTCCTCTGGCTAATTACTAAAGTTAAGTTATGGTATATCTACCACTTATTCCTAAATAACCAAAATATTCTGAGATAAATTCCTGTAGTTTATTTAAAAAAGAACCTAAATAAATATTTATATTTGTGTATGTGTTATCACTCTCATTAATTCACATTAGTAGAGATTCATTAATTAAACCATACACAAATATTCATATTTGTGTATGAGGTTGCAATTATTGATTAAAGCACACACAAATATTTATATCTGTGTATGATATAAAAATTTGTATAATTGAGCACTACATAGATCCGTGTATGCAATTGGATTATTTTAATGTAAGTCGCTGGAGCATATAAAAATATTTAAATTTTTGAATGTAACTTATAGTTCAATTGTGGTTGTAGCAATTCTGGTTCAACATTTTTTCAATTAGTCAATACTCAATTAAATTCTCAAAAAAAAAAAGTGTCAAGTTTACACTCTGGGAATGTTTTGCATTTGGTGTATGCACTGACATGTGTGTCGATGGGTATGCATGGTAGGGTATACACATTGTTCGGATACAATAATTCCACCATCCTATAAAGCGGTTATGCTTTTTTAATCTAGCAACTGTCACTCTCAGATGGATTTTTTAAAGGCAAGTGACATAATGCAATAGTTTTGACCAATGTGAATTTAAAATTGAAAAGAATGAATCACTATCTAACATTAAAAAATTCAAACCAATCTGAGGAATTGGAAACGAGGAGTTGTGTGACATCATCACACATCAGTAAACGCATCATGCAAAAAAAGTATTTTTCATGTATGTTTAATTGTTTTAACGGAGTGTTTGATCTTTGTATGATTTATTTTTTTTAAAAGAAAGTATAATTAATTTCGAGTACATTCAGTTTATTGTACTATAAGAGCAAAGACTTTTAATTTATATATTTATTTAAGATTTTCTTTAGTTAGACAATAGCACGATTTGGTAGGCTTATATAATTATTTTTTTTTATGTTGTGTTGCGTACCAGAGACTAAATATACATGTATCTAGACTGGCGATCCCCAAACTATTTTGATCACATACCCTTGTGACAAAAATAATTATAAGTTGTACCCCCAATAATATATATATATATATATACGGTATATATATATATATATATATATATATATATATAATATATATATATATATATATATATATATATATATATATATATATATATATATATATATATATAAAGCTATAGTAGAATTTAATGTATGATTATTGAATAAACTAGGGAAGTGAAAA
>SEYY01021868.1:107500-117500 GCA_009176605.1 Armadillidium nasatum
GATAGCTATAGAACACCAAATTAGTGACAAATTAGACTTGAAATCACTGGTTCGTGAGTTTGCCGAAAGAAAAGTTAGAAAAAGGGCATTTTAATTACTTTGGTTAGTTAGAATTTATTTATAACATGGGATATTAGTTTAGTTAGCATTACTACATTTTAATTTCTGTTATTTTGCCTTAAGTGTTAAATTGCTTATCTTGTTATCTGATGATTGAGTTTTTAATAAAACTTTTTTTTTTCAATGTTTTCTTGACTTTCTGATATGGTCGCATGAGATTTACTTTAAAAAACGGGGGGCGCAAAATTAAGGTTTTGCCCGGAGCGCCAAAATGTCTAGGGCCGGCCCTGCTCCTTAATATTGTTATCAAAACCAACAGTTTTGATAACAAACTAAAGAATGCACAGTATTCTTCCTATTTCAATCACCTTGAAATGTAAAACGCCAGATCATTGTTCGCCAATTGCTACGAATCACAAAATCGAAAAACTTCGTAAGTGACCATTTAGTCTCTCCAGTTTTAATCGAAAAAACAAAGCTGGTATCTCTCACTGGACATTATTTCTGGTTCCTGTTTCAAACTATGGGAGGTGAATATGATTGACTTCGAATAAATCAGTATCATCTTTATCCCGATTATCAAGATTGATTTATGTATGTTTGCGCGTTATATTAAAGTGATGCTTACTGATTTCCACTAGAGTTAGGGAAGTACCAGAAATTTGGTCAAGTTAAAAGCCAATACGTCCCGATACACGGCTGAGAGGCTAAATATTCTTTGGACGGTTTAAGAGAGAGCATTCTTAACAGATTATAAGTAGATCAAGTATTTTAAATCTTTTTACCGAAACTGGAAAAATCTTCCTTCAGCAACATACCTCAGATAACAAATGCAAAAGTTAATCTTAAGAAAGTTCAGATATATTTGACCCTATGTGTCCATTTATAATAGTATGGTCATTTTGGTATCGTTAGGTATAGTGAACGAGCCTCAGTAATAAGTATTGCAATACGTAGATTTAAAAGGGAATTTAAAGAAATGCTTCCAGTTACAAAAACTCAAAAGGAAACAAAACAAAAAAAAAGTAATCAAAAGGCAAACCTCGTAGAAACTTTTTATTATTATTATTATCATTATTATTTTAAATACAAATCCTACAATATTAACAGCTCAAAATCGTATAATACAAACACCATTTTGCATGATAAAATCACGCTTAAATAAAGTTCATCTATTTTTCGTACTTATCATTTTAAATAATAATAATCTACTTAATTAATTCAGATGTCAGTATGGAAACCTAATATATATATATATATATATATATATATATATATATATATATATATATATATATATATATATATATATATATATATATATATATATATATATATATATATATATATATATATATATATATATATATATATATATTATATATATATTATATATATATATATATATATATATATATATATATATATATATATATATATATATATATATATATATATATATATATATATATATATATATATATATATATATATATATATATATATTTTATATCCCAAAGTTCTATATAAATATTCACATTCAATATACAAACATTCCCATATAAATACTACTTAATAATAATAATAATAATAATAATAATAATAATAATAATAATAATAATAATAATAATAATAATAATAATAATAATAATAATAATAATAATAGTCAAAATTTATAACAAAGGCAAGATACAGAAATATATTTTAAAAGTAAAGTTTGATCATATACGTACTTATTATATAAGGTATATACTCGTATAGCATATTAAAAGATTCATATATCTTATATATATTATATATATATATATATATATATATATATATATATATATATATATATATATATATATATATATATATATATATATATATATATATATATATATATATATATATATAATATATATATAATATAATATAATATAAATATAATATAATATAATATATATAAGTAACTCTTTTGTACTTATGAATTTCTTAATTTCTTATTTTGATATTTAATTATAATTCTTTATAATTATAAATACAGGTTAATTACTATTTAATTATAATTCTTTATTATATTAAGAATAATGTAAAAATAAATTACGTCACTTACACAAGCACAATGTTTGATAATAATAATAATAATAATAATAATAATAATAATAATAATAATAATAATAATAATAATAATAATAATAATAATAATAATAATAATAATAATAATAATAATAATAATAATAATAATAATAATAATAATAATAATAATAATAATAATAATAATAATAATAATAATAATAATAATAATAATAATAATAATGGTAGTGAGAATATAGTAATTATAGTAATAATAATAATAATAATAATAATAATAATAATAATAATAATAATAATAATAATAATAATAATAAAGTATTTTAACTAATATAAATAAATAGATATTCTATGTAATTAAGATTATTTGGCTTTGAAATAAAATAAATAAAAAATAAAGAAATAAAATATACATTAAAGAGATCTTTTTTTTCTTCGTTTTTTTCACTTTTTTTATACAAAAATTGTATCTACACCTGCATGTATATATATACATCGTTGATATAATCTATACACATCCTATTTACGAATAGGCTTCAATAGATTTTTGGTCTTCAGAACCCTGGGCAAAGGGATCCACTTCTCCTTCGTACTTGACGTCAACGTGGAAACCAGTTTCCCAGTCAGCTAAATAAGTAACTATCTGTTTCCTTCCGTCAGGTAGCAAGACGTGGTAGGAACCCTTTTCTACCATTCCGTCCGAAACGGCCGTTTGACCGAATTTGTTGCCGCTGTCATCGTCGTCTACGTTCCATTTGAATTCGTAAGGCATCATCATTTTCTGCAAAGGATATTATTATTATTATTATTATTATTATTATTATTATTATTATTATTATTATTATTATTATTATTATTATTATTTTTTTTATTTTATTATTATTATTATTATTTAATTATTATAATAATAATATTAGTATTATTATTATTATTATTATTAAATTATTATTATTATTATTATTATTATTATTATTATTATTATTATTATTATTATTATTATTATTATTATTATTATCATTTTTATTATTGTTATTTCTATTATTATTGTTATTATTATCATTATTATTGTATATGTTGTAAATAATCCAATAATACAAGTGATACTTTGGGCTCAGATCACGAATTCAACACCCAGAAGCTCTTTTTAATTTTGTACCAATACATATCAAGTATAAGATGGATTGTTTATTTGAATTTTGTTACTGAAAAATATATATAAATATTTATTAGCTGTGTCCTTCGAGCTCTTTTATGGACTTCGTTCCTTACAGAGGTGATAGTTCTTTAAAGCTCAAAGATTACCAATATTTCTGAAAATTTTTATCATGACTTGACATTTTTTTGTTAGTAATAGCATCGTTATAATCATTATTATTGCTATTTTTACCACTTTATGTATTATTATTAGTATAATTATTATTATTGTTTGTCATATGCATCATATTTGTATTTTAATGGTTATTAAAATAAATTGATGAACTATTTATCGACTAAACTTTGGGGCTCAGTGGAAACCAATGTGTATCTCCTTAGAAGCCCATTTTCAGAGTAATGTACAGCTAAAAAATTATTAATATTGCATTTAGTAGTGTAGGACCTACTGAAATATTGTAAAATTGTAATTGTACTTTTCTGAATAAACAATATAAATAAATAAATAAATTATTAGTTGCATTATTAGTATTATTAGCAGCTTTAGTATATATACTTTACGAATAAAAAACAAAAAACAAAAAATTCTAGCATTAAATTGTATAACTTCATAATTTATCTTTTTTTTTTTTTTTTTTTTTAAGGATTTCACCCTGTCAGTGGAACTAAATCTTCTATCTGGTCAATAAACTTTTTCTCCTAGAGTTCTCTAGAGTTCTCTAGAAGACCCTATTTCTCATCACACTAGTTTCTGAAGGCTGGTTCTGGAGTTATCTCAGGCGACGAAATAGAAAAACTAGATTAATAGCCCTGTTACCCTAACTCTCCACACATAATCCAATGATACTGGCTTAGTTAAACCCAAATCTTCATTCTGTATCCGCTCTCTTCGCAAAATCTTCGGTACCTCTCAAAAGTAAGTCTTGAAGATTTTCAGCTTTTTTCCTTAGTCTTTCCGCTATTTCTTCTCTCTTTCTTATTTCCTTTTTTATGCATCCATTCTTGTTAGCAGACGAATCATATATATATATATATATATATATATATATATATATATATATATATATATATATATATATATATATATATATATATATATATATATATATATATATATATATATATATATATATATATATATATATATATATATATATATATATATATATATATATATATATATATATATAATATATATATATATATATATATATATATATATATATATATATATATATATATATATATAGTCCTATTTCTTTAACCTCCGTTCTCTCTAAAGTTTTCGAATCTATCCTTAACAGGAAGATTTGGAAACATCTTAATTCTTCTAATCTTATCTCAGATCGCCAGTATGGCTTTCGAAAGAAACGCTCTACTGGTGATCTTCTTTTCCTTCTCTCTGACTCTTGGTCCTCCGCTCTTCGGCATTTCGGTGAATCTTTTGCTGTGGCGCTGGACATTTCGAAAGCTTTCGATAGAGTCTGGCACAAAGCTTTGATTTCCAAACTTCCCCCTTTCGGAATCTATCCTTCTCTCTGTGACCTTCTCTCTGATTTCCTTTCCGGTCGTTCTATAGCAGCTGTTGTAGACGGCCACCGCTCATCCTATAAATCTATTAATAGTGGTGTTCCTCAAGGATCTGTCCTATCCCCAACTTTTTTTCTGCTTTTCATTAATGACCTTCTCTCTATTACTTCATCTCCTATCCACTCTTATGCTGATGACTCCACCCTTCATTACTCTTTTCATTTTGAAAGACAACCCTCCCAGCAACGGTTAATAGAGGCAAGGAGGGTGGCCTTGGAGCAACTAACCTCTGATCTATCTCTCATTTCAAATTGGGGCAAAGAAAACATGGTCGTTTTCAATGCCTCAAAAACTCAATTCCTCCATCTCCCTACTCGACATAATCTTCCACACAACTACGATATCTTCTTCGAAAACACGCAACTCAAACCTTCATCTCTCCTTAATATTCTCGGTGTTTTCTTTTTCTCGTGATCTTTCTTGGAAAGATCACATTACCTCTCTTTCTAAACAAGCTTCTAAGAGGTTGGGTGTTCTGAGGCGCCTTCAATATTTCTTCACACCACCCCAGTTGCTTGCTCTGTAAAGGGGTGTTGTTCGCCCTGTATGGAGTATGCGTCACACATCTGGGGTGGTTCCACACACACAGCTCTCCTGGAAAAGGTGGAGTCTAGAGCTTTTCGCCTTATCAATTCTCCTGCTCTCACTAATTCACTCCAATCTCTTTCTGCCCGTCGAAATGTTGCGTCACTCTCTCTATACTATCGCTATTACAATGGACACTGCTCTTCTGAACTCTCTCGTCGCATACCTCCTCCATTAAGAAGGGTTCGTGCGACTCGTCTTTCTACACAGTCTCATCCTTTCTCTGTCCAACTCTCTGACCCCAGACTTAACCTCTATGCTCAATCTTACATTTACTCTACTGGTAAAGTCTGGAACACACTTCCTTCATCTATTTTCCCAACTTCCTATGACTTAGGCACCTTTAAACGCCGTGTATCAGGTCATGTCGGCCTTTAATTTGACCATGTTTCCGACTTTCCTCCCAACTCTGGTGGAACATTGGTAGGCCTCTGGCCTTTGCCCACCAGAGGAGAAATAAAATATATATATATATATATATATATATATATATATATATATATATATATATATATATATATATATATATATATATATATATATATATATATATATATATATATATATATATATATATATATATATATATATATATATATATATATATATATATATATATATATATATATATATATATATATATATATATATATATATATATATATATATATATATATATATATATATATATATATATATATATATATATATATATATATATATATATATATATATATATATATATATATATATATATATATATATATATATATATATATATATATATATATGTTATAGCAAATAAATTAATTATTTTTATTATTATTATTATTATTATTTTCCTCATCATCATCAGTAGTAGTAGTACCAGCAGTAGTTGCAAAAATATTAGTAGCAGTAATAGTATTAATAATAGTAGTAGCTGCAGAGAAGAAGAAATGGAAGTAATAACATTAGTAATAGTAGTAGTTAAAATTGTTGTTATTGCTGCTACTGTGCAACGCATTTCAGTGTGTTAATATGAAGATTTTGAATATGAAGATTTTGAATATGAATGTGAAGAATTTGAATGTGAATATTTTGAATATGAAGATTTTAAATATGAAGAATTTGAATATGAAGAATTTGAATATGAAGAATTTGAATATGAAGAATTTGAATATGAAGAATTTGAATATGAAGAATTTGAATATGAAGAAATTTGAATAAGAAGATTTTGAATAAGAAGATTTTGAATAAGAAGATTTTGAATGAGAAGATTTTTCATTGTTAATAAGAAATAAGACTTCCTTTTTGAAACTAGAAATTTGAGAACAAAAAAAGGGAAGTTTATGAAAAGCATCACTAAAATATTTTACCATTGTTGTGGCTTCGATTTCCTGGGATTTAGATTCTTCTGGTTTTTGAAATGTGGACTGTAAATTAGAAAATGATGGCTTCTCCTCAGAATCATCATCAGATGGCCGTTTGTGGGTCTTTTGAGGTGGTTTGTAGGTTTGCTCACTTGGTTGTCTTCCTTTGCTTTCGTCATCATCATCATCATTTTTCTTTGGTGGTTTCAAATTCTGCTTAGTTGGGAATCTGATTGACCCGCTTGGTCTGCGATCACTTTCTTCCTCTGATTCTTTCTTTGGTGGTTGATAATTGTAGGTTCTTGATGGTACTGGATCCTTCTTTTCAGAGGATTCTTTGGATTTAGTACCAGAGGGAACTTTAAAGAAATTATGAGGGCTTGATGGTTCTTGGACTTTGTAACCGGATGATGACTCAATTCTTGAAAAGGAAGCTGTATGTTCCCTTGAATCTTTTTGTTGGGTTGGTTTGGGCTTTTTGAAGAGAGGTCTAAATTTAACATTATCAGTAGGTTTAAATGAAGGCTTTGATTTTTGAGGTGGTCTGAATGTTTGCTTTGGTCTTTGGTCTGATGAAGGAGGTCTATACGCTTCCTCAGATTGTTCAACTTCCTGTTGTGATGGGATAGTTTCTTCATCATCTTGGTCCTTATAGCTCCCATCAGGAGACTCATTTGATGATTCTAGAGAACTTCCTTGAGAGCTTGGGATTTTAAAGAAGCTATGACCCTTAGAAGATTTTTCTTTGGATTTGTTGTCATCTATCTGTGGTCTTGTATAAGTTGGTCTTGGAACTTCGTAAGATGGCCTTGGGAATTCATGAGTTTGTTTTGGTTTTGATGGAGCTTTGTAAGTTTCTCTAGAATCTTCTTCAGACACTTTGGGTCGTTGAGGGACTTTGAAAAATAGAGATGATGACTGCTGTTGTTCATCTTTCTCTTCTTCATCTTCTTCCTCTTCATCGTTTTTAGGAGGTGAAAAATTTGTAGAGAAATGAATAGAACCCTCTCTAGGGTCTTCCTTTGGTTCTGGTCGATCTTCTGGTGTTTGGTACGTTTGTATAAGTTCAGGTACTTGGAATGTTTTCTGTGGGGATTCTGATTGTTGGGGCTTAAAGTTGTGTTGAGGAGATGCAAAATGAGATGATGGTGATTGTTCTGGAGGTTCATACAGAAACTGTGGTTGAGCAACGTCACTTTCCTCTGATGCTTCTGGTGATGAGTGTGATGATGAATCAGGAGTTTCTAATGATTCTTCTACTTTTGATTCTTCTGAAAATTTTGGTGCTTCATAGATTTGCTTAATTTCTTTCGATTCGTCGGGAGTTTTGTATATTTGTTGTGGGGGCTCCTGTTTTGGTTGACTTTGACTGGCTTGTTGGTAAGGATTAGCCAGAATGCACGTTCCCTCATGAACTTCAGCGTGAGGTTCTTTGGACGGCTGCTTGGGTGGAATATATTGTTCTAACAAAAGGAAATTAAATATTATTAACCTTAATTATAGGAAACAATTGAAATTAAATAACTAAAGTCACATAAAGTTCTCTCATAGAAAAAACGAATATAATTCGATTATAAAAAAAATTAAATAATTACCTTCCACCGATTCTACAGCAGCCTTTTGAGGAAAAGTATTTGAAGGAGAAGGAAGGGCAAAACTTAAACCCTGAAATGGGTCTTTCGGAGGTTGAGCCCCAAATGAATTCGAAGGGGGAAGGTAACCCCCTATAAGTTCAGAAAGCTCATCTGGAAGTTTATCTGAAGCTGCCACTGATAATATGAGCAGCCAAATAACTACCTGAAAATAATGGTAATTGTTAGATTTTAATTAAGGCTTGAATATATATATATATATATATATATATATATATATATATATATATATATATATATATATATATATATATATATATATATATATATATATATATATATATATATATATATATATATATATATATATATATATATACCTCAATGACTTTACATTTTAAATAAACATTTAAAACAGATCAACAATAGATTTCCCAATAATCAACCTTTAAATTTCGTATTTGCGAACGACGATACATATAATAAAAAAGTCGAAGGGGAATTATCGATTAAGGAATTAATAACAGTAATAATATGAAAAATGGGAAGGAACGATTTCGAAAGCCAATTTTATTATGACATTAAAATTTGTTTCATTTTTATTTGTGCAATTATCTTGGATTGAGAATATTAAAAAAAATTATGATGTATTGGTATAATTTTTTGTATTTTTGAATATAATTGAATATCGCAAATTATGTATATATATATATAATATATATATATATATATATATATATATATATATATATATATATATATATATATATATATATATATATATATATATATATATATATATATATATATATATATATATATATATATATATATATATAATATATATATATATATATATATATATATATATATATATATATATATATATATATATATATATATATATATATATATATATATATATATATATATATATATATATATATATATATATATATATATATATATATATATATATATATATATATATATATATATATATATATATATATATATATATATATATATATATATATATATATATATATATATATATATATATATATAATGAAGAACATTTATCAAATAAACCATAAAATATAACCTGAGGAATCAAAATTACTTATCATATATATTTATAGACATAAATTATACACAAATATACATACATACATACATGCATACATACTTACATACATACATACATATATACATACATGGTCAAATTAGGAAATATATAATGGGGTTTATAATACAATTAACAAGTCGAGTTTTAAAGATAATAATTTAATTGTTCGAAATTTAAAAAAAAATTTTTTTTTTATAGAAAATTAGTTAAAAAGGAAAAAATAATTTTAAATATTTAGTATTTAAATTAAAATTATAATTTAAAAATATATATATAATATATATATATATATATATATATATATATATATATATATATATATATATATATATATATATATATATATATATATATATATATATATATATATAATATATATATATATATATATATATATATATATATATATATATATATTATATATATATATATATATATTATTAGATATATATATATTATATATA
>SEYY01021868.1:120000-122500 GCA_009176605.1 Armadillidium nasatum
CCGATTTTTTCTTTCTTAAACTTAGACAGAGCGTAAAGTATAATTTAAGCTTTTAATAATAATAATGATAATAATGATGATAATGATAATAATAATGATTTTTTAGTTTTTTTCTGGTAGAGGCAAAGAATTTTTTAAAATTTTTTTGATCTAATATATATAACTTTTTATTTTTTTATTTTACCTCTCCCACAAGGTATGTAAAGTGGGTTCAAAATACTCAAATCTTGAAGCCAAACCACGTAAAAACCCATATAGATCTCTTGAATTTACTTTCATATAACTCTAATATGGTTTGCACCTAAAATCATGAGAACACGACCCCATCCTATTCTTTGTGTAAACAGAAATTTCAGTCAAAGGATTTTGACCTTTTATAATGTCAGAGGTCGCACAAAATAGATGATCTAATCTTTATTAAGTAATCATCAAAATATGATTATTTCTTTGCAGTTTCTTAATCTTAATAAAGACGTTGCTGAGCACCAGTAAAATTTTGTAACTATTCTTATTAAGCTTTACCACGTAAGCAACATAATTTTCATTTAATTTAACAACTGTATCTTTATTGCTAAGTTGAATCACTTCTTCTACATTTGGTTTCAAGTTATTATTTGTTAAATAATAAAAAAACTTTAGGTCCAGAGATAATAATTTTTATTTTCGTTTTGTGTCTGTTCCACATCGTCAGCCTTCTCCTGTAGATTCAGAATAATTATATCTCTTAATAATGTATACGAAACATTTATTTTCCAATGAATCTCTACCATACTCACGACATCATTTCGTCATTAACGAGTGTTAACTGTTGAAGAGCTTTATAGATTGCGCCTCCTGGAGTTTATATACAATGACAGTAGTAGTGTAGTAGTACTACTTACTACTGACAGTGATAACTACTAGCTGGTAAATTTATTGATTGAAATTCAGTGGTCGCACAGCCATGCTACTAGAAGAAACTTAATCTACCGAATACCTCCCACTAGAATTAAAGTTAATTAGGAATTTTTTTGTAAACAAATGAAATAAAGGGAGGGTCTGAGAGCTCTGATTTGATGAGAGATTCGTCATCTAAAACAAGTCTTAAAAAAGATTAATGAATTGTGATTTGTGGACGCCCTTTTCACGTGATAATGTTTATATTAACTTTTAAAGTATTATAAAATAACTTTTATAATGCTAATTAATAAAAAGTCTAAAAGTCTAAAGACTATTATTATTATTATTATTATTATTATTATTATTATTATTATTATTATTATTATTATTATTATTATTATTATTATTATTATTATTTTAAGCATTATCATTTATTATCATTATTATATTTGCTATTTTGCCATATTATTATACATGATATATATTATTTTACATATTTTTGCTACATTATAATATTAGTTAATTATATTTTATTATCTTATATTATGATATTTTGCATTTCCATATAATGCTTTATATTATTATTATTATTATTATTATTATTATTATTATTATTATTATTATTATTATTATTATTATTATTATTATTATTATTTTTTTTTTTTTTTTTTTTTTTTTTTTTTTTTTTTTTTTTTTTTTTTTTTTTTTTTTTTTTTTTTTTTTTTTTTTTTTTTTTTTTTTTTTTTTTTTTTTTTTTTTTTTTTTTTTTTTTTTTTTTTTTTTTTTTTTTTATTTTTTTATTAATTATATAATTATTATTTTTTATTTGAAAAGTCGTAAAAAGCGAAAACAACAATTGAGACAAAAAAGAAAACTTTGATTTTTTTGGAGGAGAGAGAGAGAGAGAGAGAGAGAGAGAGAGAGAGAGAGAGAGAGAGAGAGAGAGAGAGAGAGAGAGAGAGAGAGAGAGAGAGAGAGAGAGAGAGAGAGAGAGAGAGAGAGAGAGAGAGAGAGAGTTTGTGGACTTTTAGTAACGGAACTAATGATATAGCATTACATCATTACATTTAAGCAAGTTTTAAATTTTTATGAGAAATCAATATTTATAATAGTCTTTTAAATAATTTCTTTTTGAATTTGCGATTATAAACTAAGGTGACCATCCTTCCCGATTTTTTTAGAGGATAAATCGGGACGGATAATAATATTTTAGCCAACTTTTATTTAGATTGTAAAAATGTATTTTTTTGTAGAATGTCCTTAACTAATAAACCATATGACTTGCTTTTGAAAGCAACAATCGTATATTTATTTATATTAAAAATCACCCTTCTTTATACATCCCTTATAACCCTTACGAACAGGGTATTTGGGAGGGGGGGACAATGTTCAAGAGCGTCCAAATTTTTGGTCAAAAAAATATTTAAAAACAGAAATTAATTACCTAATTTATTAAAATAAAATAGTGATCCAAATAATTTCTTTTTCTGTTATTCATTTTCTTGAGTCGTTTTCCTTTTTAAAGTTAAGGTAAACTTTTTTTATTTTTTCATTTTATTTTCCTAATTGTTTGGTCTTAAATTTTTGTCATTTTTATTTCATTTCATTAAGTATATATATA
>SEYY01021868.1:130000-140000 GCA_009176605.1 Armadillidium nasatum
CAAAGGCAAGAAGCTCGCCAATTTCCACCAGAATTGGGCAATACCGAAACCTGGTCGTTAAATGCCGACGTGTCTCGATATACCGCCCTTGAAAGTGTGCAAGTCAAAGGAAGTTGGGAAAACAGATAAAGAAAGTGTATTCCTAACTTTACCAGTAGAGTACATTGGAGGAGGTATGCGACGTGAAAATTAAGAAGAGCAGTGTTCATTGTAATAGCGATAGTATAGAGAGAGTGACAGAACAACTCAACGTGCTTCTGTACTTCTTTGATTTCCCATGGATACTTATTGTTTCCATGAGAGGTGTCCCTCGTAATATACTGAACGCATAACCAAGGTGATTCACTCTAGCTTGGAGGTGTACATTCTATATTCTTTCCCTTCAACTGAACCTAAAAAAATCTTGGTTAAACACTGTTTATTCTTGTGATATCCGCCGCAGGAATGGTGTATTCAGAGATTACGGTTGTCTTCAAACTCCAGAAACTCATTCAATTTATATTTTATCCCGGAATAGTGAAAAATTTATTCTTTGTTACACCAAAAACTATTTTCTCCATAGAAAAGGAAATAATTTTTCTGGCTTCTCCTCCTCTCGCCCTTTCTGGCATTTTGCAAAAAAATGCCAATTCTATCTTTGCTTCTTAATATTTCCTTCCTCTAGTTTCTTCTGACTGCACAACTGCCGTTTTATCTTCTACTAAAGCTTATCTCTTCGCTCAAACCTTTCCCTCTAACTCTACCTTAGACGATTCCAGAACTAATCCTCCTCCTTCAACCCCTTCCAACTCGTTTATGCCTAATATTGTAATTTCCTCGAAATATGTTCTTTCTACTCTCTCTGAACTTAGCACTAACTCTCTCTTATCTCTTTTGGACCGTCGAATTATTGCGTCACTCTCTTTATACTATAGCTATTACAACGGACACTGCTTTTCTGAACACTCCCGTCGAATACCTTCTTCATTGCGAGAAGTGCTCGTGCGACACGAGTTTCTACACAGTCTCACCCTTTTTCTGTACATTCTCCGACCCCAGACTTAACAGCAATGCTCAGTCTTACATGTACTCTACTGGTAAAGTCTGGAACACACTCCCTTTATCTGTTTTCCCAATTTCCATTGACTTGCACACTTTTAAACGTCGTGTATAGAGAAATGATGGCCATTAATGACCAGATTTCGGATATTTCCCCAACTCTTGTGGATATCGGTAAGCCTCTATCCTTTTCCCACTAGAGGACACATTAATATATATATATATATAATATATATATATATATATATATATATATATATTATATAATATATATATATATATATATATATATATATATATATATATATATATATATATATATATATACTGTGATTTCTTGTGCTCTACAAGGAAGCATATCATTAAACTGTTCAAGATTTTTTAGTTACATGGTTTAGGCATTTAGAATACCGAATTTTGCCTTTACGGTATAGAGACAATTGGGAATACTTCGGGATTTCGATAAATTCCCATGGCGAGGAACCGAAGAGGGAAATGGTAATAGGGAATGTGTTTGGGTTTTCGTTCTTTTGTTTCATTGTTGAATGGAATACATTTCTAGTTTGTTTTTTCCTTCTTTTGCTGTGGCAAAATTTCTCTCAAACTAAATTTAAGAATTGGGAATAAAAAAGCGAACTTTAAAAATAATTTGATTTAATTAAGGAGTAAATGTAGTTTAATTTAATTTTTTTCAAGGGTATTCCGAAGAGAAAATTTAAATTTCATTTATTACGTTTATAATATTTACAAGGTGAGTCTTCTCTTTTATTATCTTATGATAAAAAGAGTTCCCATCTCAAATTCTTTTTTAAATTTAATATTAGATGTGTAAGAAATTTAATTAATGGAAATTTGTCTTTTGTAATAATATTAATTTAATATTTTTTTGAGCGACATACGACTTAAGGAAATTGCACATTAATAATTTCTGATTTATTTTCTAATCCATTTAAAGTACATTTTACTAATCTATTTAAAATACATTTTACTATTCTATTTAAAGTACATTTTACTAGTCTATTTAAACTAAATTTTCTAATCTATTTAAAGTACATTATACTAACCTATTTAAAGTTCATTTTACTAATGTATTTAAAGTACATTTTTTAATTTATTTAAAGTACGGTCATTTTCTAAGCTATATAAAGTACATTTTACTAATTAATTTAAAATACATTTTCTAATCTATTTAAAGTACATTTTCTAATTTGTTTAAAGTACATTTTCAAATCTAATTAAAGTAAAATTATCTATTTAAAGTACATTTTCTAACTTGTTTAAGGTACATTTTCTAATCTAATTAAAGTACATTTTATTGACAGCTAATTTTGACAGACTAGAAATCTGCTGAAATCAGAGCCCAGATTAGTTAAGGAAAAAAATTGTATTTGAGAAACCTGTTTGTGACAGACCGAAATTTAATTAAGTAAATTTTTAATATATTTTGTATTTATTTTTTGTTTCAAATTATATTTTAATGTTTTGGATTATGTTTTAAAGCAAATTTTATTTTCTTTGCTTGGTTCTTATAACATTAATATTACACAAAAATTATATATATATCTATATATATATATATTATATATATATATATATATATATATATAATATATATATTATATATATATATAATATATATATATATATATATATATATATATATATATATATATATATATATATATATATATATATATATATATGTATCTATACAGATTTACAAGCGTTTACACCTACATTACCAATTAAATAATTCAAAATGGAGAAACACAAGTCTGCCTCGGAGAATACAAGAGGGCCGGATTCATTAATTTCTTCAAAATTCGCGGTTCAGTTCATGAGTCTTCTATCTAATCTCCACTTTGTCGAACACCACCTCTCTTCTTCTAGGCCTCATCTCTTGTTCTTAACTGAAAGTCAGGTGTCTGAGTCCTCAGACAGCAAACCATACTCTGCTTCCTCCTACTGTCCCTATCCTCAATTTTCAGCCAAAGGCATATGTGCGCAATGATGTCTGTTCACGTGTCTCTAGTTTGGAGTCTTGTGAATTCTCTACTTTATGGCTTAAACTTCCTTGCAACTCTACAACTAAATTCATTTGTTCTATCTACTTATCTCCTAACTCTACAGATTATCCAAATTCTTCGACTATCTTAACTCCAGAATAGATCACATTTTTTCTTCTTCTCCTTTCTACGAAATTATCAATTTAGGTGATTTCAATGTTCACCACCTCCATTGGATATCATCTAGTTCTCATGATCCAACTGATGAATTCGCCTTCCAATTTTCTATCCAGAACAACCTTGAGCAGTTGGTGCATCTCCCTACCCGTATCCTTGATCGCCTTGGTGATGAACCCAACATACTTGATCTTTTCCTAAATTGTTATTCTTCTCCTTACACTGTTAAACTATTTCCTCCTCTGGGTTCATCCGATCACCTTCTTATCTCCGTATCTTGTTCTGTCTCTTCAAGTTTTCCGCAAGAACGGCCCCCTCCTTTGGCAAGGAGACGTTTCTGGCATTTCGGTGCCATAACTGGTCTGACTTCCAGTTATACGTTTCTGATTTTCAATGGAATGATTACTGTTTCCGTGGGAGGGGTCCCTCTGAGTGTGCAAAGCGCATAGCCGAGGTGATTTTCTCTGGCATGGAGGTGTACATTCCATTTTCTTTCCCTTCTACCAAACCTTGTAAACCTTGGTTTAACTCGGTTTGTTCTTGAAATGCAACAGTCTTTCTGGTTCCTCTTCTTCACGCTCTTTCTGGTATTTTGCAAAAATGTTAACTCTAACTCTGCTTCTTCCTCTTTCCCTCCTCTATAATACCTTCTGACGGTTGAACTGCCGTTTTGTCTTCCTCTAAAGCTGAAGTCTTTCCTCAAACTTTTGCCTCTAATTCAACCTTAGACAAATCAGCAGCTGTTCCTACTCACTCATTTATGTCTAAAATTGTAATTCCTTCTAAATAGGTCATTTCTCCTCTCTCAGAGCTTAACACTAAGAAGGCGTTCGGTCATGTCGTTATCCCCCCTGTGGTTCTCAAAACTTGTGCTTCCGAGGTTGCACCCTGCCTTGGTAAACTATTTCGCTTATGTCTTTATACTTCAACCTTCCCTTCTTGTTGGAAACGTGCGCTCATTCAGCCTGTGTCGAAAGAGGGGCCCATCTCAACCCTCTAACTATCGTCCAATTTCTTTAACCTCCGTTCTTTCTAAAGTTTTTGAATCTATCTTAAACAGGAAGATTTGGAAACACCTTAACTCTTCTAATCTTATCTCTGTTTGTCAGTATGGCTTTCATAAGAAACGCTCTACTGGTGATCTTCTTTCCCTTCTCTCTGATTCTTGGTCCTCCGCTCTTTGGAAATTCGGTGAATCTTTTGCTGTCGCGCTGGACATATCGAATGCTTTCGATAGTGTGTGGCACAAAATTTTGATTTCCAAGCTTCCCTCTTTCGGAATCTATCCTTCTCTCTGTGATCTTCTCTCTGATTTCCATTCTGGTCGTTCTATAGCAGCTGTTATAGACGGCTACCGTTCATCCTATAAATCTATAAATAGTGGTGTTCCTCAAGGATCTGTTCTATCCCCAACACTTTTCTGCTTTTCATTAATGACCTTCTCTCTATTACTTCATCTCTTATCCACTCCTATGCTGAAAGGCCCCCCTCCCAACAACAGTTAATAGACGAAAGGAAGGTGGCCTTGGAGCAACTAACCTCTGATCTATCTCGCATTTCAAATTGGGAAAAGAAAACATGGTCACTTACAGTGTCTCAAAAACTCAATTCCTCCATCCTCTCAACTTGACACAATCTTCCACACAACTCCTTCGAAAGCACTCAACTCAAACATTCATCTCTGATTAATATTCTTGGTATTTCTTTTTCTTGTGATCTTTCCTGGAAAGATCACAATATTTCCTTTCTAAACAAACTTCTAAGATGTTGAGTGTTCTGAGGCGCCCACAGCATTTCTTCACTCCACCCCAGTTGCTTCCTCTGTATAGGGGTGTTGTTCGCGCTTGTATGGAGTACGCCTCATACATTTGGGGTGGTTCCACTCATACAGCTCTCCTAGAAAAGGTGAAGTCTAGGGCTTTTCGCCTTATCAACTCTCCTGCTCTCACTAATCCTCTCCATTCTCTTTCTGACCGTCGAATCGTTGCGTCACTCTCTCTAAACTATCGCTATTACAACGGATACTGCTCTTCTGAACTTTCTCTGAGAAGATGTCGTGTGACTCGTCTTTCTACACAGTCTCATCCTTTCTGTATCCAACTCTCTGACCCCAAACTTAACCGCTATGCTCAATCTTAAATGTACTCTACTAGTAAAGTCTGGACACACTCCCTTCATATATTTTACTAATCTCCCATGATGACGCTCACACCTTCAAACGCCGTGTCTCGGAACTTGTCGACCCTTAATCTGACCAGGATCCCGATTTGCTATTTTTTCTTGTGGAAATTTGGTAGGTCTCTTGCTTTTGCCCACCATAGGTAAAATATATATATATATATATATATATATATATATATATATATATATATATATATATATATATATATATATATATATATATATATATATATATATATATATATATATATATATATATATATATAATATATATATATATATAAACTTCATTTCAAATCGATATTCAAAAAACAAAATAAATTTTTTTTCCAGAATTTAAAAACCAATATCATTAAAAAAAAAATAACGTAAAATTTTAGAAAAAATATTTATATTAGTAAATGCTATTCTTTCATTTTATAAGTTTAAAAAAAAATGTTAGAATAAAACATTTAAAAACAAGGTAATAATAGAGACAGATAAAAGAAATACGTGTTTTCAAAGTTACGGTATTTTAACTTTACAAGTTTATCATATATATATATATATATATATATATATATATATATATATATATATATATATATATATATATATATATATATATATATATATATATATATATATATATATATATATATATATATATATATATATATATATATATATATATATATATATATATATATATATATATATATATATATATATATATATATATATATATATATATATATATATATATATATATATATATATATATATATATAAATGCGTGTGTGTGTGTGTTTGGCCTATAAAGCAAAAATTTTAGAATGTATAATATTTTCGTTAACACTTTGCTGCATACTAACTGCAATTACTTCTTACAAAACATAATAATTCAGCTTTGAACGATAACACGTTCTGGTCAAAGGTGTTAAAAGATATTAGGTAGAAAAATTACCTCAAAATTACTGCTTTATGCATGCCAGGTATTCAAATTACAATTCTCATTCGTTTTATTTGATAGATTGAAGATAAGAGACGCCTTAACGGGAATATTTATTCATTCTTGCATGCGAGCAAAGGAAATAAACCAGCAAGCAAAAGAAAACAGACCCACATGCAAAGAAAATAGACCCACAGTCGAAGAAAATAGACCCACAAGCAAAGAAAATAGACCCACAATCTAAGAAAATAGACCCACAAGCAAAAAAAATAGACCCACAAGTGAAGGAAATAGACCAGCAACCAAAGGAAATAGATCCCAAGCGTGAAGATAATATAAAGCTTTCAATAGTGCGATAAAAATTTATCGAACTCTAAACAAATATTAATATTTACAAAAGATGATAAATACAATATAAATAATAATATAGTATTAATACAATATTAATAATTATAAAATAAATAAAATAATATATATATATATATATATATATATATATATATATATATATATATATATATATATATATATATATATATATATATATATATATATATATATATATATATATATATATATATATATATATATATATATATATATATATATATATATATATATATATATATATATATATATATATATATATATCTTCACCTGGTGGGCAAAGGCCAGAGGCCTACCAATATTCCACCAGAGTTAGGGGGAAAGTCGGGAACATTGGTCTAATTAAAGGCCGACATGACCTGATACACGGCGTTTGAAGGTGGCTAAGTCATAGGAAGTTGGGAAAATAGATGAAGGAAGTGTGTTCCAGACTTTACCAGTAGAGTACATGTAAGATTGAGCATAGCGGTTCAGTCTGGGGTCAGAGAGTTGGACAGAGAAAGGATGAGACTGTGTAGAAAGACGAGTCGCACGAACCCTTCTCAGTGGAGGAGGTATGCGACGAGAGAGTTCAGAAGAGCAGTGTCCATTGTAATAGCGATAGTAAAGAGAGAGTGACGCAACATTTCGACGGGCAGAAAGAGATTGGAGAGAATTAGTGAGAGCAGGAGAGTTGATAAGGCGAAAAACTCTAGACTCCACCTTTTCCAGGAGAGCTGTATGAGTGGAACCACCCCAGATGTGTGACGCATACTCCATACAAGGGCGAACAACACCCCTATACAGAGCAAGCAACTGGGGTGGTGTGAAGAAATACTGAAGGCGCCTCAGAACACCCAACCTCTTAGAAGCTTGTTTAGAAAGAGAAGTAATGTGATCTTTCCAAGAAAGATCACGAGAAAAAGAAACACCTAGAATATTAAGGAGAGATGAAGGTTTGAGTTGCGTGTTTTCGAAGAAGATATCGTAGTTGTGTGGAAGATTGTGTCGAGTAGAGAGATGGAGGAATTGAGTTTTTGAGGCATTGAAAACAACCATGTTTTCTCTGCCCCAATTTGAAATGAGAGATAGATCAGAGGTTAGTTGCTCCAAGGCCACCCTCCTTGCCTCTATTAACTGTTGCTGGGAGGGGCGCCTTTCAAAATGAAAAGAGTAATGAAGGGTGGAGTCATCAGCATTAGAGTGGATAGGAGATGAAGTAATAGAGAGAAGGTCATTGATGAAAAGCAGAAAAAGTGTTGGGATAGGACAGATCCTTGAGGAACACCACTATTTATAGATTTATAGGATGAACGGTGGCCGTCTACAACAGCTGCTTTAGAACGACCAGAAAGGAAATTAGAGAGAAGATCACAGAGAGAAGAATAGATTCCGAAAGAGGGAAGTTTGGAAATCAAAGCTTTGTGCCAGACTCTATCGAAAGCCTTCGATATGTCTAGCGCCACAGCAAAAGATTCACCGAAATGCCGAAGAGCGGAGGACCAAGAGTCAGAGAGAGAAGGAAAAGAAGATCACCAGTAGAGCGTTTCTTACGAAAGCCATACTGGCGATCAGAGATAAGATTAGAAGAATTGAGATGTTTCCAAATCTTCCTGTTAAGGGTAGATTCGAAAACTTTAGAAAAGAACGGAGGTTAAAGAAATTGGACGGTATATATATATATATATATATTATATATATATATATATATATATATATATATATATATATATATATATATATATATATATATATATATATATATATATATATATATATATATCAATGAATATTATAATGACATTACAACTATCATCACTAATATTATTAATACTTCTGCCTACGTTATTTCTATTACAACTAAAATAGTGGCAGGTTGGTAGTATTAACACTATTACTAATAATACTATGATAATACAACTCAGTCGTTAAAACGAGTACAATAGTGAAGTGCTCTTGTCATTGATGGGAATAATCTCCGGCATCCGCGATAGGCCTGACCAGCCATGGGTATCCGTCGTTGGCCTGTGAAACCCAAGGATCTTCCTTGAAAGATCCCACTGACAGGACGAAAGTCCTTCCTGGGGGATGAAGATTATTATAATTTTGCTACCATAATAGCAACAACAATTAAAACAACGACAATAATAAAAATAACAATAACAACAACAACGAAAAACTATTACTACTATTTAGTAAGTGTAATAGTAATAGTAAATAAATACATAAATGAAATAAATATATGAAACAGTGGACTTAAATTAAATTTTTAAAAAAAAAAAAATTCTAATAATAATAATAATAATAATAATAATAATAATAATAATAATATATAATAAATAATAATAATAATAATAATAATAATAATAATATAATTAATAAGATAACGTTAATAATATAATTTTAATTAATTATATTTTTAAAATATAAAACATTTTTTTTTTTTTTAAATTATTAATTAATTTTTCAAAATAATAATAATTAATTTCAATTGTTCAAAATTTTAATTAAAATAATTTTAATAGAATTAAATACATATATATATATATATATATTATATATATATATATATATATATATATATATATATATATATATATATATATATATATATATTATATATATATATATATATATATATTATATATATATATATATATATATATATTATATATATATTATATATTCTAATATTTCTTTCAGCAATCGTGCAGTAAATGAGGCTTGTAAATTTACATGTGATTTTTCAATGTCATCTCAAGTAAAACCAAATCCTTTTTCACTAAGGTAATTAGTTCTTCAAATAATTATAACCAAGATTTTAATGTGGTTTAATAGAGTTATTATTTTGACCAAAGCGTGAAATTATTAAAATTGAATATATACATTTTTTCTTTGGTGTGTTTCTGAGTGTGTGTGTGTGTGTGTGTGTGTGTGTGTGTGTGTGTGTGTGTGTGTGTGTGTGTGTGTGTGTGTGTGTGTGTGTGTGAATTTATGACTGTTTTTAGTATTTTAATATGAAATGACTTAATCAATTATGTAACTTATTTTTAAAGGTTTGATAAATATTTCAGTTCATAAAAAATAAATACATATTTTTAACATTTTGAGAATTTGACTATTTATTTCTTCTTGATGTTGCTGTTGTCTGTTAGGGTTTGGTTTGGTTAGATTGTTGTCGTTATCTGTTAGGATTAGGTCTGGTTATATTGTTGTTGTCATCTGTTAGGATTAGGTCTGGTTAGATTGCTGTTGTTATCTGTTAGGATTATGCCTGGTTAGACTGTTATTGTTATCTGTT
>SEYY01021868.1:172500-182500 GCA_009176605.1 Armadillidium nasatum
GTTAGTGGGTTGAGAATGGCTCCCCTTCTTCGGCACAGGCTGAATAAGCGCTCGTTTTTAGCAAGAAGAGAAGGTAGAAGTAGAAAGACAGAGACGAAATAGTTTGCCAAGGAAAAGTGCAAGCTCGGAAGCACAAATTTTCAGAACCGCAGGAGGAATACCATAAAGACCATACGCCTTCTTAGCGTTAAGGTCACAGAGAGAAGAAATGAAGACTTTAGAAGAAATTACAATATTAGTCATACATGTGTTGGAGGGGATTGAAGGAGGAGCAATAGCTCCGGAATCGTCTGTGTTAAAGGGGCAAAAGCCTTAGAAGATTTCTGCTATATATATATATATATATATATATATATATATATATATATATATATATATATATATATATATATATATATATATATATATATATATATATATATATATATATATATATATATATATATATATATATATATATATATATATATATATATATATATATATATATATATATATATATATATATATATATATATATATATATATATATATATATATATATATATATATATATATATATATATATATATATATATATATATATATATATATATGTATTTATTATATATTTATTAATACCAAACGACTAATAAATATATCTAAGTATTATTTGTTACTATAATAAATTAATTGTAATAAATATCACTGTAATATTTTTAAAATTTTATTTATTTAATTTAAGAGTAAATATTTAATATTTACTTCCTACTTAAATAAATGATTATAAATTATTAAATTAAATAATTATAAATTATTAAATTATTGAGGTACTTACAATATATTGAAATGAAGTAATTATAATCTGTTATTATTATTTTTTATGGCAATTAAAATAATAATTTATAATTCTATTAGTAATAATAATTATGATTATATTAATAACGATGATAACAATAATAATAAAAATAATAATAATAATAATAATAATAATAATAATAATAATAATAATAATAATAATAATAATAATAATAATAATAATATTAATGATAATAATGATAGTAATTATAATAATAATTGTAATCATAAGAATTTTAATAATAATAATAACAATAATAATAATAAAAGTAATGTGACTAAAACTGTAAATAATAAGTAATAATAATAATAATAATAATAATAATAATAATAATAATAATAATAATAATAATAATAATAATAATAATATTAGAATAATAATAATAATAATAATAATAATAATAATAATAATAATAATAATAATAATAATAATAATAATAATAATAGTGAGAATAATAACAATAATAATGTAATATAATAATAATAATAATAATAATAATAATAATAATAATAATAATAATAATAATAATAATAATAATAATAATAATAATAATAATAATAAAATAGTAATAATAATAATAACAATAATAATAATAATAATAATAATAATAATAATAATAATAATAATAATAATAATAATAATAATAATAAATAATAAAAATATTGATCAAGTAACGTTTAAAAAAAATTTAAAAAAAAAAAAAAAAAAAAAAAAAAAAAAAAAAAAAAAAAAAAAAAAAAAAAAAAAAAAAAAAAGTAAAAATTAAAAAAAAAATAATTATTTTCTTTCTTTTTCAATTTTGGAAGTCAAATAAATTTTATTATTATTATTATTATTATTATTATTATTATTATTATTATTATTATTATTATTATTATTATTATTATTATTTATACCAGTAATCCTTTCAAACTTGTTTGTTTAAATCATTTTTCATCAGTTTTATTGGTTTAGAAAGAAACCAAAATGTCTAATGAATTATTCTTATAAGATTTAATCTATTTTAGATTATTATCAGTTGAAAAAATTTCTTTTAATTTAAACTGTGGATACCTAGAAGTTCAAATGTGTGGAAACCCTGTAAGTGAGTGTGCATATTTGCAAGTTGTAGTGTGCTATAAGCTTTGTGTGCTTGTGTATGTATGTAGTTTAAATATATCTAAGCTATTGGTAATAATTTCAAAAGTGTTTTAACTGATTAATTTTACTGGTTCACCGTGGTTAGAAGCATATAGACATAAGTGTATATTAATTTACAAGCTTAAACTGAGTTCAAATTAGGCTGTTCAGATTAACAGCTTCAAATTTCTTTTTTAAATTCTATAGCCATTAATTCATAATATTTTTTACCCTTACTAAAGAAAAATAAAAATATAACTACCAAAATTTTCAATTATATTTTTTATTAGAAAAATAAATCAGTGAAGCTATTTTATTATAAATAGGAGGTTTTATTCAGTGTTGCAAATATAATACATTTATATACCTAATAATTTATTTTATTCTTGGTAAGTAATTTTTTCGATTATAATTAACTATGTTGGAAATCTAGAGTTATGCAAAATTTCCCTGTCAATATTAGTAAATTTAATATTCTTAAGTTTTGATATATATTGTTTGAATATTTATGTATGTGAAATTTACATTAACAATTTTAATTGTTAACTATTATTATTATTATTATTATTATTATTATTATTATTATTATTATTATTATTATTATTATTATTATTATTATTGCAAAATAAGGTAACTGCATTCCTTGGTCGCTTTTGCTGAAGACTTGAAGAGACAGAACAGGATACAGAGATAAGAAGGTGATCGAATGAACCCAAAGGAGGAAATAGTTTAACAAAATAAGGGGAAGGATTAGAAGTTAGGAAAGATCAATTATGTTGGATTCTTCACCAAGGCGATCAGTGATACGGGTAGGGAGATGCACCAACTGCTCAAGGTTGTTCTGGATAGAAAAGTGGTAGGCGAGTTCACCAGCTGAATCATGAGAGCTAGATGAAAGTCATTGTCGTTGGTGAACATTGAAATCACATAAAATGATGATTTCGGAGAAAGGAGAAGAAGAAAGAATGTGTTCTATTTTGGAGTTAAGATAGTCGAAGAATTTTGGATAGTCGGTAGAATTAGGAGATAAATAGTCAGAACAAATGAATTTAGTTGTAAAGGTAAAGGTGCAGGAAAGTTTATATATATATATATATATATATATATATATATATATATATATATATATATATATATATATATATATATATATATATATATATATATATATATATATATATATATATATATATATATATATATATATATATATATATATATATATATATATATATATATATATATATATATATATATATATATATATATATATATATATATATATATATATATATTATATATATGGTTTGATAGATAATTATGTTTTTTTCTTATGAAATTATATCATATATTACAAAAGACATTTCTACGAAATCATATTATATGTATTACAAAAAAAAAAAAAAAAACTACTTTCAGTAAAAATCAATAACAGAATCCAAGAATTGAAGATTAATTTCACAACAAATGCATTGAACTCAACATACTAGATGATATAAATAATAATAATAATAATAATAATAATAATAATAATAATAATAATAATAATAATAATAATAATAATAATAATAATAATAACAATAATAACAATAATAATAATAATAATAATAATAATAATAATAATAATAATAATAATAATAATAATAATAATAATAATAATAATAATAATAATAATAAATAATAATAATAATAATAATAAAAATAATAAAAATAATAATAATAATAATAATAAAAGTTTTATCAAAAGAAAAAAATGCAGGTCAAATTATAATCATGATATGCACTCAATTTGCGCATACTACTACTACTACTACTACTACTACTACTCTCGTTATCTACTTTATTTCAATGAGAAGACTGTTCTTGCTTACCTTTAATAGAATATGGAAATGTGAAATGTTCTTTGACAAGTTGACACGCATGTCATCTTTGACATTCAATCCATTTCGACTTTAAAATTTTGTTAGAAACAAGTGCTGAAAACCCTGATTCACAAAGGTTTGTAGGGACAAAGGGAACCAGAGCACTTGTAGCTCGCTTTACCAAACGATGGTAAGCTTGTTCCAATGCACACCAAAAGTTTCCAAGATTCTTTGAATTGAATTCATTTCACATTTCTATTGACCTCAGGTCAATGACGTCATATTTGACAAGGTCTTCATCATTGATACAGTCTATGTCGGCTAGGAAGGATTTCGAATCCATGTTTCAACTTTAAGGTGATCCGAGCCAAAGTAACTTTGAAAGAGTTCTGCAGAGTATCCAAATGTCTGCAAAATTCTGCCTGCAGAAAGGCTGATAGGGCGTTGTTGCTTTCCCTTCCATCCTCCTAAAGCACTTCTTCTAACATTGGAAAGTTTGTGCAGTTGTCTGCTTCCAACCTCCTCTTCCACAGCTGCAGTTTGACCAGGAAAGCTTTCATTTTTTTAGGAGCATCCATAATGATTACTTCATGGCCTTGAATCGAAAGATTTACCTAATTAATTTGTCCAAGAATATCTGCCAAGTAGGCTAATCCATGAATGAACCTCTCTCAGTCAACTGTTCTGAGTGGGGTTTCTTTTTCTCACCCCCAAAAAGTGAAACTTCTGCTCTCAGTTCAACCATTCGCTTCAGGATTTGTCCTTTGGAAAGCCAGTGAACTTCTGTGTGGTGCAGAACTTCATACACTGCAATTATTTCTTGACAAAACCACTTGAAAATGTGATGGTTTACAGCCCTTGCTCTGACGAAATTAACAATTTTCAGGCTAGTAGACAAGACTTTCTTCAGAACTGCTGGCAGAGTCTTCGATGCCAGTGCATGCCGATGATGGAAGCAAGAGGTAACGATAACCTGAGGAGCTTCTTTCTTCCCCAAATCAGCAAAATTAGATTTGTTGACAATCATTGCAGGTGTACCAAGATTTTCTTTCAATCGAAATTTTGATCGACAAAGAATCCATCCATAATTTCACAAATGTCGTCGATGGCCTTTGTAGTTTCCAAAAAGGGTTAACAAAATAGAAATTCTTTGATGGTATCAGCATACACACAGCAAACGAAAATCAATAACTGGATGCACTGAGAGACGTCAGTAGTTACATTCTGAATGGATTTGGTGTAGCTGCCAATTCTTCCATTATTTGATTCAAAATATCAGAAGACATGTTAACAATTATGGAATGGATGACAACATTTGACAAAGGCACTGCTTCAATTTTTCTCCAAGCCACAAACCAATTCAACCATATATTGTGCGTAACCATTTTTTTACTTGGCAATGCGATAAGCAACCATGTAGGATGCTTCGAGCGAAGGCTTTTGTGCTGGGTCAAATCTAAATCTTGGTAAAGATTATATAACAACAATGTCTGAAGCATTTGCTGGCTTCATGCTTGCATTGGCAAGAACCTTGCCACAGAGGAACACTGTGGCTTTTGTGTCCCATCTCATTAGTAAAAACATAAGTAAAACAAAATGATTAGTACTTCTTTTTCTTTGGCATTTCCAGCTTGAGCTATCCATGAAAAAAAAATTATAAATAATATATGTATCGTGAAACTGAAACTGTCAATGATTAGTTGTCAAGGAGCATTAGTTACTAATTTTTTATCTGATATTTGCTGACCCTCTGAAACCCATCCATGTATCTCAGGGTAAGAACCCCTGGTAGCTCTAAATTAAACAGACAGTCTTTGAATATACTAATAGTAAATCGTGTTATTTTCTCTACTGTCACTTAGAGCTAAAAAAAAAGGTAAAGCAAACTTTCAAACTGAATTTGTTAATAAGGCAAAATATTGACTACGTACAACGTATGACAGACACAATTGATATGATCACTTATTGCCCTGACTTATTGAGTGAGCAGTTAATTATATTATACATAATTATTATATCTAAATAACCATGAGAGTAGTCTTAAATCTAAATGTTATAGGATGTCTTCTTGAGTGGGTTACTTAGTATCAGCTGCATGGTATGAACAATAGCACTATATTCTGAACAACGCAGTGAAATACTTAGCATAAGCCATAACACTTTGAAATCTACGAACTTTATTAATTATATGTTAGATACATATCAAGAATTATGGGAGAGAAATGTAAATTTAATATTTTAATATATTTAATATTTATGCTTGTTCTTATATGATGTCTACTGCACAATTATTTAATGCCGAAAAGAAATTGTTCGAATATAAGTTTTCAAAGATTTTTCTATAAAATAAAATGTTCTTTGTTGATTATATATTTACATTTGTATAATTAAATATTGAAATTCAGGATAATAAACTGTCAGTCTAGATATTTAATTATTGCTCAATCTATTTATATAACCGTATATTATTAGGGTTGGCCAAGCTCAGGAATTTTCCGCACCACACAGCACCAGACCGCACTAGGTCGTCGTGAACCGCACCAGCTGTCATTCGTTGCGCACCACACCACACCGCACCTGAAGCAAAATGCAGTGCACCGCACTTCACCAAAAATTAAAGTATGCCCACCGTACCGCACCGACATATATAATTGGAGCATATATATATATATATATATATATATATATATATATATATATATATATATATATATATATATATATATATATATATATATATATATATATATATATATATATCAAAAAATAGCAAAGCAAAAAATGAATGCAACATATTTCAAATTTAATTGCTGAGTAGATTAAAAGATAAAATGAATTAAGGAAACATTTAAAATTAATGTCAACTTTTCAGTTACTACTATGAGACCATCATCAGAACACTGAAAAAAGGGGGGGAGACACATAAAAAATTAAAAAAATACATACAAAAACATAGAAAATCTTTTGTTAATTACGTGTAACAAAAACAGTGAGAACTAAAATTATAAGTGAAATAAAGTAAAGCTAAAGAAATAAACTGCAAAATAAATAAAAAATAAAAAGTAAAAAAAAAATCAAAAAAATAATTTCACTAAGTTAACAAATTTTAACAACTATAGGTTGATAAGTGAACATAAAAAGAATATAAAAGCAGAGTTCATGTAAAATTAAACATAGAGATTTAAGTCTAGTGCCAGAGAATTGGAAAGAAAAAGGATGAGACTGTGTAGAAAGGAGTGAGTTTGACTCACCAACAAAAAAAGATACCTACATTCCACCTTTTCAAGGAGAGCTGTGTAAATGAAATACATGGACGAATAACCCTCTCTAAAGAGCAAGCAACCGGAGTGAAATGAAGAAATTTCAAAATCACCTCAGATCAACCAATCTCTTAGAAACTTGTTTAGAAAAAGATAATGTGATCCTTCCAAAGAAAGATCCCCATATAAAGATACTTAGAGAATATCTAGGACAGATAAAGGTTTGAGTTGTGTGGAATATTGTGTCGAGTAGAAAGATGGACGAACTGAGTTTTTGAGGTACTGAAAACCACTATGTTTTCTCTGCTCCATAAAAAAATTCAAGAACGATAAGGGGTTAGTTTCCTCCTAGCGATAATTAATTGCCGTTAAGTGGAATGGACTTCAAAATGAAAGGATTAATGGAGGGTATAGTTATCGTCTTAGGAGTTGATTAGTAATGAAGTAATAAAGAGAAACAGTCACAAATTAAAAACAGAAAAATATTTGGTGATAGAAAAGATATCAGGGGAACACCACTATTAACAGACTTAAAGGATGAATGATGGACGTGTACAACAATTGTTATAGAACGACCGGGAAGTAAATCAGACACACGGCAACAGAAGTTTAGAAATCAATGCTTTGTGTCATACTCTATTGAAGCCTTTTTGATATGTCTAGTGCCACAGCAAAAGATTCACAGAAAAGCCATAAAGCAGAGTACCAAGAGACAGAGAAAAGACATAGATCACTAGTAGAGTATTCCTTACGAAATACGACATTCCTTCATTACACTATTCGAGATAAATGCATTCTATATTTCTTTATTTAAATTCAACATTAATGAAAGTTGGAAATATAAGTAAAAATTCAAAGTTAAAATTTAAAAAAATATAAGAACAATAAATTGCAAACATAGAGTGTACAATATTCACACGAAATTGATGTGAGTGCATGGCTCTCCTCGTGCTGCGGGATTGTGTACCAGAGTCATGTGACAGATACAGAGATTCAAGGAAGTTTGAAAGTAGGGAACAGTTTATTAGTTTTTCACCTTAAACTTAACCCTGTCCAAAAGACAAGAAGAGCTAGAGCCACTCCCCCCTCCCTTCACACACACAACCGCCTCCCAAATGAGAGAACAGTACTCTATGCATGGTGGACAAGATCCTTATGGAATGGGAGTAAATATAAGAAAGTAAATTAAAGAAAATATAAGAACATGAAAAATAGAGATTGCAATATTCATACAAAATTGATGTGAGTGCATGGCAATCCTCGCGCTGCGAGGACGACGCAGTGGTGATGGAATGGGAAAGTTACCTCGAGCACCTGCCAATTTAAGACCTATAGAAAAGAGATTATGTGCCCAAGTCATGTGACAAATACAGAGGATAAGGAGAGTTTGAAAGTAGGGGACAGTTTATTAGTTTTTTCGCTTTAAACTCTACCTTGTCCAAAAGAAAGGGAGAGCTAGAGCCACGCCTCCCTCCAACAACCGCCTTTCAAATGAGAGAACAGAACTCTATACATGGTGGATAAGAATTCTCCCGAATGCTGTTGGTGTTACTCTCCATATATATATATATATATATATATATATATATATATATATATATATATATATATATATATATATATATATATATATATATATATATATATATATATATATATATATATATATATATATATATATATATATATATATATATATATATATATATATATATATATATACTCAACAGCAATTAATTAACGCTAGGATAGTGACTCTTGAGTAGTCAACCTCTGGTCTTTCTCGCAGAGGGGAGAGAAAACAAGGGGATTTTCAGTCACCAAAACTCTGATTCCTCCATCTTTCTACTCGATACAACGTTCAATGCAATTCTGACATCGCCATTCAAACATTCGAATGTTCTTAAATATTCTCGCTATTTCTTTTTCTCGTAATCTTTCTTTGAAGGATTACAATACTTCTCTTTGAAAACAAGCTTCTATGCTGTTTAATGTTCTGGGGCTCCTTCAAAGTTTGTTTACTTTTCACAGGTGTCTTTTTTTCACTGTATTTAGTACGTTTCACACATCTGGGATGATCCCATTCATGATGCTCTTGAAAAGATGGAGTCTGTCTTTTCGTCTTATCAGTTCTTTGAATCACACTAATTCTCTCCAGTGTCTTTGAGCACATCAAATTTCTGAGTTATTCTCCATATACTATCGCTCATTACAAGCAGTCGCATAGCTGCTTCAATGAAACAAGCTAGTGAGACACGTCTTTCTACAGTCTTTTTCATTTTTCTTCGCGAGGAAATTTCGAGAGGGAGTGAGGAAAGTGGAATAAAGATAGTAATTTTAACTCTACTGTCAATATACCTTGAAAATATGAACAATTTCAATTATATATAATATATATATATATATATATATATATTATATATATATATATATATATATATATATATATATATATATATATATATATATATATATATATATATATATATATATATATATATATATATATATTATATATATATATATATATATATATATATATATATATATATAAATCTGACGAACAGATGATTATCGCAGGATGCATCAACTTCTGTGCGGTGCACACCAGAGGCCGCACCACGCACAGCACCGCACCGTACTTTTATTTGTTCTTTCACACTGCACCGTATCGCACCGAGTTGCTAAAATTGTGTTGCGCACTGCATCGTAGCGAACTTGGTGCGTCGGCCAACCCTACCGTATATGTATGTTTGCACATATATTATTATTATTATTATTATTATTATTATTATTATTATTATTATTATTATTATTATTATTATTATTATTATTATTATTATTATTATTATTATACCAGTATAAGTACAAATCTCATTTTTATTGAAAACTAGATTGTAATATTTATTTAATTACTTATA
>SEYY01021868.1:185000-192500 GCA_009176605.1 Armadillidium nasatum
TGCTGGGAGGCCTAAGAGAAGTATAGAAGAAAGAAAAAATTTCGAAATAAAGATAAGAATGTTTGAATGTATGTGTTTACCTTCTGTAATGTATGTGTGTGAAACATGGATGATAAATCCTCGGGCGAGGAAAAGTTTGAATGTCTCTGAGATGAAAGGTTTGAGAGCGATATGTAAATTGAGGAGGATTGATAGGATTAGAAATGAAAAATTAAGGGAGCTGTGTAAAGGGAAGATGGGTGTAGTGAATAGAACGGAGGAGGATGTGCTAAAATGGTTTGGACATCTGTGTAGAATGAATGAGGACAGAATTGTGGGCAAAGTACTTAGATCCGATGTGGATAGGGGTAGGGGGAAGGGAAGGCCAAAGTGGAGATGGATGGATGGAGTGGGACAGATTTTGCGTGGAAGGAATTTGAGTTTAGAAGAGGGTAGTAGACTTGCGGAGGACAGAGTGAGATGGAGGGCGGTGGTGAAAGGGGTTGAAAGGTAAGAATGGGCATGCTTGTAAGGGAATTGTGGCGGGCACCACTCTATATATATATATATATATATATATATATATATATATATATATATATATATATATATATATATATATATATATATATTATATATATATATATATATATATATATATATATTTCTTTTTTATATACATTACACCTTATATATATATATTGATGAAACGAAAAGCAGGAAGCGGGTGTCCCGTTTAATGCTTGCAGTTTCATCAATTTTCTTTAACAGAGTGTCTAGACCCCCTAAAGTCCGCCCTTTGTGGGGGAATTCATGTAATAATTTCATTCTGCCATACTTCTTCTCCATTCGATAATGTTTAAAAAGAATTTTTTCTTCTTCGGTAAAAGGCATTATCTCAAAGATATAAATTTTTGAAATAAAACAATAGAAATTAAGCTTTTTATATAGCTTGAAAAAAAATCATCAAAAATCAACAAATAAAGGTAGAATTTTTAAAATTTTCTCGAATATAAATAAACGATCAATTTTGCTCTCGTCTATTTTTGAACTATCTACCTTGGATAATTATCGAGTTATTGATAATTTTAAAATGCATGTTTTTTTTGGGACCACCGTATATATATATATATATATATATATATATATATATATATATATATATATATATATATATATATATATATATATATATATATATATATATATATATATATATATATATATATATATATATATATATATTATATATATATATAATTTATATATATATATATATATATATAATATATATATATATATATATATATATATATATATATATATATATATATATATATATATATATATATATATATATATATATATATATATATATATATATATATATATATATACAAATTCATAAATGCTAATTCACGAACACATAAATATATAGTACATGATTTCTTTCCCACGTTTTATTCTTACAAATTATCTAAACAACTGCAAACCTCTAATTAGAAGTATTATATAAAAAAGCCATTAAAAATCTATTACAAACAATAAATTATCTAATAACTATTTCGTGTTGGTTAAGAAAACAATTATCTACTGTTAACTAATTATTAATCAAGCTACTATCTAATTACATACTTAATTTTCTGAAAGGTATCTAACAATGTAGTAAAGAGGCAAAAAAAAAAAAGTTATTTAATAAATTTTATAATGATACAAATACATATGTATTTTTGTTTGCTTTAAATATTTAAAAGTAGACAATAGAATAAATTATATATCAATGAGGTTTTTATTCAAATATTTAAATTCAACTTTTCAAGTACTTATTATACCACTTCAAGAAATTCGAGGGAGTACTTAACAGATTTCATCTATCAGACAAATATTTGAAAGATGTTAAAGATATATCTTATATATATACAAGTGCTGGATATTTCTATTCTGCGGGACGTCAAACCTCTTTATCTTTTCCTTGAAAATGATTTAAGATTGTAAATACTTGTACTATTAATAAATTTTACATCTAAGGACAACTCCAACATATTATTTCCTTACAAAAATCCACATACACCCTTGCATAAGCTTACGAACACGGCACACGCACATGAACTTACAAGCACACACACGCATATATATATATATATATATATATATATATATATATATATATATATATATATATATATATATATATATATATATATATATATATATATATATATATATATATATATATTCGAGAAAATTTTGATGATGTTGAAAAAGAAGCTAAATCTAGCTTGCCTGTTGTAGCATATAATTCTAGAACAAAAAGAAAGAGGGTGAGAAAAAAAATAAGCCAATGATGTGTACAAATTTGCACATGTGGTTAGTACAATCTTTGGATCCTGGAGAGCGAGAACTTTTTTAGTGAAACTCTTCCGGCAAATGAATCGATAAATAAAGCACCAAACAAACTCTAGTTCGTCTTTTTACCAGAAGTGTATCAACATGTCTTGTAGCTCCCTTTTCATTCTCATCAGCATAAATGTGCCTTAGAGCATCTATGATTGGCTTTTAACTCACATATATGGCAGGTACTACTTTGACATGTGCTTCCCACTTAGTGTCAGACTGTCTCTTTGGTACTCTGGTAGAAGAGTCTGTTTTCAAGGAAGATAACATGAACACACCATCTCTTTGTAGGAGATGAAAAGAACGCGTATAGCTCTTGAACAACAGCAAAAAACTTTATTGTGTCTAAACAGCAATCTACAGAAGCACGACCGACAAGATTCAGGGAATGTCTGACACATGGAATATATATTATATATATATATATATATATATATATATATATATATATATATATATATATATATATATATATATATATATATATATATATATATATATATATATATATATATTATCATTATCACCTTTCCCACTTTCGTAGGGTGGTGCCCGCCACAATTCCATCACAAACATATCCATTCCTACCTTTCATCCCCTTTCACCACCGCCCTCCATCTCACTCTGTCCTCCGCAAGTCTACTACCCTCTTCTAAACTCAAATTCCTTCAGCCCAAAATTTCTTTCACTCCATCCATCCAACTCCACTTTGGCCTCCCCTCCCAATCTCCTTACCCCCATCCACCTAGGATCTAAGTACCTTGCCCACCATTCTGTCCTCATTCATTCTACACATATGTCCAAACCATTTTAGCACACCCTCCTCCACTCTATAGACTACAACCCCTCTTCCATTTACACATCTCCAATGATCTTTCATTTCCAATCCTATCAATCCTTCTCAATTTACATATCGCTCTCAAACCTTTCATCTCAAAGACATTCAAACGTTTCCTCGCCCGAGCATTTATCATCCATGTTTCACACCCATACATTACAGAAATAAACACATACATTCAAATATTTTTATCTTTATTTCTTTCGAAAGTTTTCCTTTCTTCCACATTTCTCTTAGTCCCCTCAACACTTTCCTTCCCTACTACCACTCTATTCTTTATTTCTTTTTCCAAAACATTTTATTTCTTTCCTTAATTAAACTTTTCTGTTAACTTTCTGCCCCACTCCTCTTCTACTCTTCTTTTTGCCTTCTTGACTTCTAAGTCACCTCCCTACACCTCTCCCTATACTTCTCTAATCAATAGCCTCCTTTATACCCAGATACTTGTTAAAGGCGTCTTTCTTTCTTTTCACCATATTCTCCAAATCTTCATTCCACCATTCACTCCCTTTCCTTTCCGCCTTCCATTCCTTTATATATATATATATATATATATATATATATATATATATATATATATATATATATATATATATATATATATTTATATATATATATATATATATATATCTATATATATATAAATACTACTACAATTATCTTGTGCTTCTGCTACTGCTCCCCTAATGGAACAGATTTTCCAGTCTTTTTTCAATATCTTACTGCTACTCACGAGACTGTCACTTCTTCTCATCCAAATGCTGAGGTCCTCTATTTAGGGGACTTCAACGTACACCACACTGAGTGGTTGGGTTCCTCTCATACTGATACAGGTGGGAGGGAGGCCAATTCATTCAGCATTCTTAACGATCTGGAGCAGTTGATTAGGGAACCCACACACATTCCAGATCGTCCTAACCAATTCTTGAACACCCTTGATTTATGCTTCACCACTACTCCTTCTAGTTATAAATACACCATTTTCCCTCCTATTGGTAACTCTGACCATAATCTTATAGCTCTTAGTTATAATGCTTTCTCTCCAACAGCTCCACCATGCCCTAAACGTACTTTCTGGCACTTTAATCGGGCTAATTGGGGGGCAATGCGCCGCTTCTTTGCTAACTATCATTGGAGTGAATCTTGCTTTGTCTCGGGGGACGCTTCTGTCTCTGCTGAAAAGGTAGGGGCAGTAATCCTTGAAGGGATGGGCAGATTCATTCCATCTTCAACTAAATCTTTTTCTCCTCAAAATCCATGGTTCGATGGTAATTGTTCTCTTGCCCTCCGGGAGAGAGACAATGCTTATCGTGAATGGAAAAACTCTTTTTCTCCTATCACTCTTGCTAATTTTCATTCAGCCCGGAATCGATGCAGGGATGTTCTTCGACGGACTAAGCGTACTTTCATTAAAAGGAAGTGCGCTGACCTCCATGGCTCTCCTACTGATAAAAATTTCTGGCCTCTTGTCAAAAATATCTCTAACAACTTCTGTAAATCTGCCTTTCCTCCTCTTATTCGCTCTGATGGTTCTATAGCTAATACTCCTTCTGAAAAAGGCTAATCTCTTTGGCCTCCTTTTTTCATCTAATTCTACCCTGCTCGATTCTGGCATCCCTCCTCCTACTCCTTCTCCTCTCAGGTGTCCCATGCCTCTACCTATAATTACTCATGATCGGGTGCATGGGATCCTGAAATCTATGAACGTCAGGAAGGCCAGTGGCCCGGATGGCATTCCCCCTCGTGTTCTGAGGGAGTGTGCTTCCGAGTTGGCCCCTGTCCTCGTTCAGCTCTACTCTCTATGCCTTAATACTAATACTTTTCCTCTATGCTGGAAGCGTGCGTTGGTTCAGCCGATCCCGAAAAAAGGTAGCCGTTCTGACCCTTCTAACTATCGACCTATAGCTCTCACTTGTGTTCTATCTAAAATTTTTGAAACTCTCCTCAACTCTCATTTCCTGGATCATTTGGAGTCTCATTCTCTTCTCTCTGATCACCAGTATGGCTTTCGTCGCTCGAGGTCAACTGGTGACATACTTTCCTATCTCTCTGATCTATGGTCTTCTGCCCTTAAGGACTTCGGGGAGTCTTGTGTGGTGGCGCTTGACATATCCAAGGCTTTCGACCGGGTATGGCATGCGTCGCTACTCTCTAAGCTCCCTTCCTTTGGGTTTCCTCCTTCTCTTTGTTTACTCTTGTCTAGTTTTCTCTCAGATCGTTCCATTTCGGCAGTTGTAGATGGAGCGACCTTCTTCCTCCTTTTCTGTCAACTGTGGTGTTCCTCAGGGTTCTGTTTTATCTCCAACCTTATTCTTACTTTTCATTAACGATCTTCTCCACTGCACTTCTAACTCTGTTCACTCTTATGCTGATGATTCAACTCTGCATTCTTCTACTCATTTCAAATCTGCTCCCTCTTTTGCTTCTAGACTTGCTTCTCGTCTTCAACTTTCCGATTCTATTCTTGCCGATCTGGATGGAATTTCCCGGTGGGGACATAGCAACCTTGTGAAATTCAACTCTTTAAAAACTCAACTTCTTTACATCTCCCTCTCAAAAACACCTCCTAACTTTCCTATCCTCTTCGATGGCTCTCCCGTCTCACCTGTAAATAACATTAACATTCTTGGTCTAAACATAAACAACAAACTGTCTTGGAAACCACATATCACAATGGTTGCTAAAGCTGCCTCTAAGAAGCTGGGAATTCTGTTCAGGTTGCGTGAGTTTTTTTCTTCTGAGCAGTTACTCCAGATATATAAGGGTCTCATTCGCCCTTGTATGGAGTACTGTTCTCACATTTGGGGGGGCTCTGGCTCCTCCTCTCTTCTGGATAGGGTTGAGTCAAAAGCTATGAGATTAATAAACTGTCCCCTACTTTCAAACTCTCTTGACCCTCTGTCCCTGCGACGTGACGTTGGCGCGCTATCTCTTTTCTACAGATACTACAATGGCAGGTGCTCGAGGGAATTGGCCTCTCGCATTCCTCCACCGTTGCGTCGTCCTCGTTGCACAAGGGGTGCCCTGCTTTCGCACCAATTTTGTGTGGACGTAGGGAAATCCCAGGCTAGCCCGTTGTGGTACCTCCTTCTTTCCAGCCACCTCTATTCTGTGGAATTCTCTACCATCTTCTATTTTTCCAACTGTATTTAATCTTCCACTCTTCAAGTCTTCCGTCTGCGCCCACCTGAGGGCTGTGCGTTAGGTGTGTGTGTTTGTGTGAGTTTGTCATTATGTGTGTGCCCCCTCCTTGAAAAGGGCTCTGCCCGTGAGTGGTGGCGTTTTGTAAAAAATATATATATATATATATATATATATATATATATATATATATATATATATATATATATATATATATATATATATATATATATATATATATATATATATATATATATATATATATATATATATATATATATATATACATAACATGCTTGTAAAACTCAAGGATTTTTTTTTGCATTCCATTGTATTTACCAGTTATATTCACTGCATTTTCACATGACTGTCCTAGGAGTTTACTGAAATCAACTTTGCAGTCCTTACTTAGGTATTCCACCACCATCCTCGCAATACCTTCGCCACTGTGATTTTCCAACTCTAGGAAAGTTAGAAAGCGTTCAAAAGGTATACCATCACTAGGTGATATGTCCCTTACTAATAATAGTTGGTTGATTAACAGACAAACTGAAGTAACCTACTTTTCTCAGATCACCCAGAATAGATTTTCTTACCCTGTTAGTATTAAGCTTCATAAGTTCATCACATACTGTCTTTTATAAATATGAAGGAGATACAGATCGTTCATTTCCGTAGTGTTTTACGTAGTTGGAAGGAAATGGATCATGGATCAAACTTTGCAAACAATTCTAACAAACAAAGGTAGTTGCCATTATTTGGTGATTCGAAAGCTTTATTGTCCCCCCTAAAAGCTAGATCACGTTCTGCTAATGCACATCACAGCAGCATCATACTCAAGATCGTTCCTCCAGTAAAATTATTCTTCCTTTATTTGTTTTGCGAGTCCTGAGTCTAGGTCGAACCAACCTTTCTTGTCAAGTACTTGAGCAGATCTCTTCTATGATCTTCAGAGTTTTCAGGACTTTGAATGACTTTGAGATTTCGCCAGTCAGAATATCCATCAAAAGCTAATGCTAAAGTTGATGTTGAAACAGTGTGCAGACAAAGCAATAAACACAACCAGTTGTAGGAGAGTACACAAGCCATTTCCGATAGTGTGCTTCCCCATTAACCTTCAAAGACCTTTTGAACAATCTCTAATCTGA
>SEYY01021868.1:197500-200000 GCA_009176605.1 Armadillidium nasatum
TCTATGCTCCCACTTCTTCCCCCAACTCCCTTCTCATGTTCCTACAAATTTACAAGCGCTTACTCCTACATTACCTTTAAAATAGAAAAAAAAAAAATGGCGAAACATATAACTGCCTCGGAGATGCTACGAGGGGCGGCATCCAAAGAATGCCCCTCATCCACTCCTTCCCCCATCACCACTTGGGAGTTGGTGGCCTCCGGTGATGGGGTTGGTGCCACCAAGACCTCTACGCCGACTTGCCCTGATGCACGATCTTCTTTTTTCATTAACTTCTGCAACATTCGTGGTCTCTTTACTAATTTCCACTTTGTCGAACACCACCTCTCTTCTTCTAAACCTCATCTCTTATTCTTAACCGAAACTCAGGTGTCTTGAGTGCTCTGACAGCAAGCCTTACTCTGTTTCCTCCTACTGTCTCTATCCTCAATTTTCAGCCAAAGGCGGATGTTGCGCATATGTGCGCAACGATGTTGTCTGTTCTCGTGTCTCTAATTTGGAGTCTTCTGAATTCTCTATTCTATGGCTTAAACTTTCTTGCAACTCTACAACTAAATTTATATGCTCTGTCTACTTATCTCCTAATTCTACAGACTATCCAAAATTCTTCGACTATCTTAACTCCAAAATAGAACACATTCTTTCTTCTTCTCCTTTCTCCGAAATCATCATATTAGGTGATTTCAATGTTCACCACCGCCAATGGCTTTCATCTAGTTCTCACGATCCAGCTGGTGAACTCGCCTTCCAATTTTCTATCCAGAACAACCTTGAGCAGTTGGTGCATCTCCCTACCCGTATCCCTGATCGCCTTGGTGATGAACCCAACATACTTGATCTTTTCCTAACTTCTTATCCTTCTCCTTACACTGTTAAACTCTTTCCTCCTCTGGGTTCATCCGATCACCTTCTTATCTCTGTATCTTGTCCTGTCTCTTCAAGTCTTCCGCAAGAACGGCCCCCGCCTTCGGCGAGGAGACGTTTCTGGCATTTCGGTGCCACTAACTGGTCTGACTTGCGGTTGTACTTCTCTGATTTCCCTTGGAATGATTACTGTTTCCGTGGGAGGGGTCCCTCTGGAGTGTGCAGAGCGCATAACCGAGGTGATTCTCTCTGGCATGGAGGCGTACATTCCATATTCTTTCCCTTCTACTAAACCTAACAAACCTTGGTTTAACTCTGCTTGTTCTCGTGCTATCCGCCACAGGGATGCTGCCTTCAGGAATTACCGTCGTCTTCAAACTCCTGAAACTCATGCAACTTATATTTCATCCCGGAATCGTGCAAAATCTATTCTCCGTAATACTAAAAACTCCTTTCTCCGCTTAAAATGCAACAATCTTTCTGGTTCTTACTTCCTCACGCCCTTTCTGGCATTTTGCAAAAAAATGTCAACTCTAACTTTGCTTCTTCCTCTTTCCCTCCTCTAGTATCTTCTGACGGTACAACTGCCGTTTTGCCTTCCTCTAAAGCTGAACTCTTCGCTCAAACTTTTGCTTCCAACTCAACCTTAGACGATTCCGGAGCTGTTCCTTCTCCTTCAACCCCTCCAACTCATTTATGCCTAAAATTATAATTTCTTCTAAAGACGTCACTTCTGCTCTCTCTGAGCTTAACACTAAGAAGGCGTACGGTCCTGATGGTATCCCTCCTGTGGTTCTCAAAACTTGTGCTTCCGAGCTTGCACCTGCCTTGGTAAACTATTTCGTCATTGTCTTTCTACTTCAACCTTCCCTTCTTGCTGGAAACGTGCGCTCATTCAGCCTGTGCCGAAGAAGGGGGACCCCTCTCAACCCTCTAACTATCGTCCCATTTCCTTTAACCTCCGTTCTTTCTAAAGTTTTCGAATCTATCCTTAACAGGAAGATTTGGAAACATCTCAATTCATTCTAATCTTATCTCTGATCGCCAGTATGGCTTTCGTAAGAAACGCTCTACTGGTGATCTCCTTTCCCTTCTCTCTGACTCTTGGTCCTCCGCTCTTCGGCATTTCGGTGAATCTTTTGCTGTTGGCGCTAGACATATCGAAAGCTTTCGATAGAGTCTGGCACAAAGCTTTGATTTCCAAACTTCCCTCTTTCGGAATCTATCCTTTCTCTCTGTGACCTTCTCTCTGATTTCCTTTCCGGTCGTTCTATAGCAGCTGTTGTAGACGGCCACCGTTCTTCCTTTAAATCTATTAATAGTGGTGTTCCTCAAGGATCTGTCCTATCCCCAACACTTTTTCTACTTTTCATTAATGACCTTCTCTCTGTTACTTCATCTCCTATCCACTCCTATGCTGATGACTCCACCCTTCATTACTCTTTTCAATTTGAAAGGCGCCCCTCTCAACAACAGTTACTAGATGCAAGGAGGATTGCCTTGGAGCAGCTGACCTCTGATCTATCTCGTATTTCTAATTGGGGCAGAGAGAACATGGTTGTTTTCAATGCCACCAAAACTCAATTCCTCCATCTCTCTACTTGACACAATCTTCCACACAACTATGATATCTTCT
>SEYY01021868.1:207500-209314 GCA_009176605.1 Armadillidium nasatum
ATATATATATAGTCATTTAATACGTTGCAAAAAAAAAATTTTTTTTTTTTTTTTTTGATGGGTAGGTAAAAAAAAAAGTAAAGGCAGCCCATTAACATGAAAGAACTGACAACCTTTAAAGGACTACGTCATTCTGCCGTATTAAAAGATCTCGTGACGTCACATTGAATAAAAATAATTATCATTAGTTTTAAAGTTATTTTTTTTTTAATTAAAATGTTTTTTTTTTATCTTATAAAATGATTTGGCGTTCGTCGATTAACTAAAAAAACAAACAAACATATCATTTCTTTTTCGTACTTACGCTGAGAAGAAAAAAAAAACGGGCCCCCTATACTAAAGTATTACCATAATTATAAAAATAATAACAAATAATAATAATAATAATAATAACAATAATAATAATAATAATAATAATAATAATAATAATAATAATAATAATAATAATAATAATAATAATAATAATAAATAATAATAAGAATTCTTTTAATAATAACAAATAATAGTTATGTCCATAATAACCTTTGGAAAAAGAATTATTGAAAGAAAATTTTTAGATAAAGGGGTCGAAAGTTGATTAATAATCTGAAAATCAATTTTCCTTTTAGCAGGACCTTTTTAAATAAAAATGCTCTTTAAAAAGACATATTTTCAATTATGGGGACAGCATTGTACAAGTTAGGATTTTTTTTTGTGTTCTCAATTAGGCAAAGGCCATAGGACTTCCAATTTCATCTAGAGTTTTGGAAAAGTTAGAAATCTTGTCGCTAACATTCGACGTGACCCTATACACGGCATTTAAAAGTATGTAACCAACGGAAGCCGAAGAATCATATTAAAAGAGTATATTTAAGGATTAAAGTGTAGAGTACATTTGGGATTGAGCACAGTGGTTAAGCATAGAGTAGAGAGTTTGGCTAAACAACAAAGAGTCAAAATCTTTTAAATATTTGCTTTTCCCTTTTAAGAAGTGATTATAATTTGCTCATTTGACAATCTAATGATGCATAAATCGTCGAATTAATACTTTGAATGATCAAAACTATCTTTTTCCTAACAGAAGATGATATATATATATATATAATATATATATATATATATATATATATATATATATATATATATATATATATATATATATATATATATATATATATAATAACAATAATTAATAATAATAATAATAATTCTTATAATAATAATAAATAATAGTCATATCCAAAATAACCTTTGGAAAAAGAATTATTGAAAGAAAATTTTTAGATAAAGTGGTCGAAAGTTGATTGATAATCTGAAAATCAATTTTCATTTTAGCAGGAACTTTTTAATTAAAAATGCTCTTTAGGGAGACATATTTTCAATTATGGGGACAGCATTGTACAAGCTAGGATTTTTTTTTTTTTTTTGTGTTCTCAATTAGGCAAAGGCCATATGACTTCCAATTTCATCTAGTTTTGGAAAAGTCGGAAATCGTGTCCCTAATATTCGACGCTACCCTATACACGGCATTTAAAAGTATGTAATCAACGGAAGCCGAAGAATCAGATTAAAAGAGTATATTTAGGGATTAAACTGTAGAGCACATATAGGATTGAGAACAGCGGTTAAGCGTGGAGTAGAGAGTTTGGCAAAAAAACAAAGAGTCTGTTTAGAAAGGCAGGTCGCACAAGCACTTTTCAATGGAGACGGCATGTGACATGACAGTTTTGAAGAGCAGTGTCTATAGTAATAGCGAAAGTATAGATAGAGTGAAGTTACAATTCGAAGCGCAGAAAAAGATTAGGGAGTGTTAGTAAGAGAAATAAAGTTTATAA
>SEYY01021869.1:0-2500 GCA_009176605.1 Armadillidium nasatum
TAATAATAATGATATTAAAATTAAAAAGAACAATATTAACATTAATAATTGCAAAAAATAATAACAATATCGACCTCCCTAATGGGATAACCCATTAGTACGTTAACGTAAATCGATAATTTCAATCAATATTTTTAGCCCTAATTTTCACCCATCCATTTCCTCCAATCCATCAAAATATGTGGATTCATGACTGTTGGTTTTTTCATCCATTTCTGAAAGACCCGTCAAATACATCTTGGAACACCCTATTCATCTATGGGAGTGTCACACATGTGGAACGTCACAAGGATATGGCAACTGGCATCGGCATCAGGATCGGCATCGGCATCGTGAGGAGTCGAAATTACTAATAGGGGGAAATGTAAAGATGGATGAAAAAGTATCGAAGATACCTTTAGAGATAGTTTTTTATTCTTTCGAGCAAATAAAAGTTAATTAACATTTAATTCATGTGAAATTTCTTTAAAAAAAATTTTTTTTTTATTTATTCATAGTTTCGTAAGAGGGAAATTTTTTCGGTAGTTTCAATTTAGTAGCTACATAGTACCTACTAGTACCTAAAGTAATAACAATTTTATCTTTTTATATTCTTTCTGAAAATATTTAACTTAAATTTCAGATATGTTCATTCATATTATTTTGAATTAAGAAAAAATTGAACTGATTTTTGGATTTCAAGTCGAAATTTTTTTTTTTTTGAAAGTGTTTAAGTGTTATATATATATATATATATATATATATATATATATATATATACTATTATATATATATATTATATATATATTATATATATATATATATATATATATATATTATATATTTGATTAAAAATTTTATGCAATTAGTTTTTTTTAAATTTCTGTTTATTAAATGTATTCTTCGATATGTGTTAGACATATTAAAAAATTTTCACCCTTTAAATATCTATGTACACGGTCCCTATATATAATTATATATATATTATATATATATATATATATATATATATAATATATATATATTATATATATATATATATATTATATATATATATATATATATATATCATTTATAGTATATTTAATTTTAGTACATTTAGTAAGTACATTTAATTTTAGTACAAATTTACTTCCTTTTTGACGGTATATTATAATCGTGATTTTCTTTTTGCTCTAATTATATCTACAAATAACCATGCAACCTTCCTCTTTATTCTTTTTATCCAATAATTTTCATCCTTTTATCTTCGGCTTCTTCAATGTACTCTTTCCCCAATTATTCCACAAATTCGTGAGCTTTGTTTTTTAGTTCATAATCAAACAAACAAAAAAGAAGAAAAAGGAAAAAAAAATAGTCTTTCAAACGATCTTTGAGAGAAGAAAACAAAATTGGTTTATAATTAAGATGGAAAACTTTGCTTGTTTTATTACGTAATTATTTTCTATTTAGATTAATTATATTCTATATTTGTTTCTTATATATGTATATATAAATATAAAAGAAGCATCATCGTTATTTTGAAGGTTTTTGGGAGGTCGCTACTTGACTTCGGCTTGGATATTGCGTGCAACCGATGTAATTTTAAAATTATTATTATATATTATAATATATATATATATAATATATATATATTATATATATATATATATATATATATATATATATATATATATATATATATATATATATATATATATACACGTTTAATTTAATTATTTATAAAAATAAATTTAAAAGTAAATATAAAAAATGACAATAACATTAAATTTAACAACGTTTCATAATAAAATCCTTAAAAAATAAAATTTTATTATTTTTTTTAAATTATTTGTTTATTTTTTATTTATTTTTTTAAAATTTTTTTTGTTTAAAAAAAAAAATTATTTTATTTTATTTTTTTAATTAATGATTTATTTAATTATTTTAATCTTTATTTGATTTATAATTAAAAAATATTATTAATATATATATATATTATATAATTATTATTATATTATATATATTTATATATATTAATATATATATATATATATATATATATATATATATATATATATATATATATATATATATATATATATATATATATATATATATATATATATATATATATATATATATATATATATATATATATATATATATATATATATATATATATATATATATATATATATATATATATATATATATATATATATATATATATATATATATATATATATATATATTATATATATATATATAATAATACCTACTTCTACCCTTCTTGCTATAAATTATTTTATACCAACTCTTCATTTTCCTTCTGTACTTAAACAAAAAAAAATATTAGCCCTATACCTAAAACTTCCGTTTATAGGATCACTTACATTCTAACTTAATAGAAACATTCTTACTCTACTTCAAACTATATGCCCACAATATAAATTTATTCTTATAAATTACAATTCCCTCTCAACTCATACTTTCTTCAGACACAAGGGATCTATGCCAAATTCCAATGCCAATCAGATCT
>SEYY01021870.1:0-15000 GCA_009176605.1 Armadillidium nasatum
AATACTACATAGAGAGGTCAATTTAGATAGTCTTTAATAATGTAAGTAAAGCCAAGGAGCTTTGTCCGGATTAAAAGGGACATGGCTTCAGATTTAAAAAAAATTAAGATACCATTGTACAAAATACTATTTTAAATACCCTGATATTGTATTCTATCTAATTTGAGAGGGGCCGATTCCAAGAGTGTGTCATAGATAAAACAACTATATTCTAATTTAGATCTTATAACGGTTTTATAAACATAGTCTGTTTGCTCCCAAAATGTTTTTACTTATAAACTTATTAAATTCATAACTGTAGTGATCGTTTGTGCAATTCCTTAGTATGTTTTGCCTATGTCAATTGTTGGACCCAAAAACTTGTGCTACTCGTTAAATTCAATTTTAGATTTTTTATCATAAACCTTGGAGAGGGAGTAGAATATAATGTCTTTTTTAGAAAAAAAGACAATTTTTGTGTTTGTGACAATATATTTAGTCCCCACCGTTTAAATCAGATGGTAATTTCATTTTAAAATTTTCTGAATTTCATGAAACGTAATATAGATCATGATGCAAATACTACAAAAATATTTACGAGTAAAATGTTTCTGATGCATTGGTTCTGCTTCTTTAAAAGATTATTTTTAATAAGATTAAAGAAAACTGAACTAAGCACATATCCTTGAGGTACACATCCTAATCCAAATATACCTGTGTGGCTTAATTGTTTAACTGTATTTTCTTTCGTGTAAGAAATTTTCTATAAAAGTTGGGATATGACTTCAACTCAACGCCTTTCAATTTAAAGAGTAGTCCGTGTATCCAGAAGGTATCATATGCTTCTACAATATCCAAAAACTCACATTGTAGTAAAGTTTCTTGAATAGCACTTTTTAAATGAGCTAAATTATCAGAAGTCAATAATTGTGCTTTTTTTTCCGAAACCTACTTTGGTGTTGGCAGATTAGGCCCTTCACATATAAGGAAGATTGGAACCGATGTAGAACCATCCGTTCGAAGAATTTGTAAATGCAACTTATAAAAGCTATGGTCCTATGTGATAAGTTTAATCACTGTAGCTACCTTTAGTTGTTTTAAAAGTGACATTAAAAGAGAGTGTACAATTCTTCAGGAAATACTTCCTCTTCTCATAATTAGTTAAAGAATCCTTGCAGTATAATTTTATTTTTCATTGTAAGATGTTGCAAAAAATTTATAAATTATCATTTTCTGTCTAGAGCAAAGTTCCATTTAACCATCAAAAGGGATGAATCTAACTCATCAAGAATAAAAGCTAATTGCAGCTATGTTTACATTCCTCTCCTTTTGCCATCAAAGATCATTGTCTTGAAATTCTACCTCCTCCATGTGGAAAAAAATGGTCCTTTATAAGCACCCAAGCAACTGAGTTTGGCAAAAACTGATACTAAAGTAGCTTACACTACAGTGGGATATATGAGGGAGTCTCTTGGGTCTGGTGAGTGCAACAGAACTGGCAAATTCGGGAATTTTAAAAATTTAACTTTCTGCGAATGAGTCAGGATTCATGAAATTGTCTTTACTCGCTACAAATTTGACCACAGCTCTTCACGGCAATATGATACTTTATTTTTAAGTGTAAGTTTATCTTTATATTTTTTACATAAAAAAATTTATTGCAGTCTTCTTTTCTTCACCCTTTTCATTTTTGATCATTAACTTAGTGTAAGCTCAAATGAAAACTTTTGCTAGAGTCTTTAATTGATGAAATCAGGTCAGAATAATTTAGTATACATCCACAAACCTATTTAATGCTGATAGATGAAAATCTTTCAAAGTTTATTTACAATTCCTCTTTCTACTTTGAGAATGGTCTTTTTAACATCCTTTTCAGGCTGAATATATACATCAGCAAAATTGGGAAATATTCATTGACCAGAATAAGCTGTCTAAGAGTTTATTCTTACTATTGATAAATAAGGGTAAATACTTTTCCTGTAGCGTCTTAGATATAGGTAACTGCGGACAATGAAGTGATATAGATCTCCCCATTTTTTTCATTTTCTATAGCATACCATAATATATGATGGCTATTAAAATCAAAAAAAAAAAATAAAAAAAATAGGAGTATTTTTAGGTAGCCACAATAGAAACTAAGTGAAGGAGAATTTAATACCATGGGAATAAGGAGGAAGATAAATACAGCATAAAACAAAATTAAGAGCACTAACAATAAATACGAAAGGCAGCAGCTTCAGCTGGAGTGTGTACATTTATTGACTGATTAAAATATTATTTGCTAAGCCCAACATTACTCCTCTACCACGGTGATTTTTTTTTTTAGTAAATCGAGTTATATAATCATATGATTTTATGCTTACCATAAATTTTGTGTCTATACCTTTTCTTTGAGCGTATTGCTTTCAAGTCGTACAAATTACAAACGTGGAACTATTTTATTTTTAACTATGAGATGGCATTGGGTTATTTTTTCTATATTTAACATGCTTTAATTTATGAAAGTAAGCACAAATAATCATTGTCTATGACGTCATAACACGTGGTTGTTTGTATCTTCAACAATTCTGATATTTCCTGTTTTAACTCACTAATTTACATATTTACTTTAACTCACTTAACAAAGTTCTAAAGAAATGTGTCTATGAAGCATAACACGCGACTGATCACTACGTAACCCAACAATTCCTGATATTTCATATTTTTGGTCAGCCTCATTTGCATTTACATACATGAGTTTATCATACTGACTCAAATTTTATAATATCCACAACGTCGTTCTGTTACAATATTTAATGTTTTAAAGAAATTTTTTATTACATAAAAAATCATACCTTAATATGTTTTTTATACGAGTGAAGACATCATTTACTTAATAATAATCATATAATTTTCATTTCATGGCTCTATTTCTTTAATAACCCTGTGCAGCAGACCATCTTGGATATTCTCCGAAAAAAAGGGCTGGGATTAAGGGATAACATATTATTAGGGGATTAGCCGGATGAATTATCGATTTCCGATAATCGGATTAAAAATGCCTCACGAAAACCATGAAAGGGAGGCTCTGCACCCCTTTTCCTTCAGAGGGGCTTCGCCCCTTTTTTATTCTCAGTGGGCTCCGCACCCCAAAAATACCTCAGGAAAGAGCATGAGTTTCCCTCACTTAGCACTGGCATTCATCTTCATTTCTCACTTGGACTGGACTGGCACCCTACAAAGTCGGGTCTCTTATATATATATATATTATATATATTAAATATATATTATATATATTATAATATATTAAATATATATATATATATATATATTATATAATACGAAGAGGGGGAGAGAGAGGCGGGTATCGTTATCAAAAAAGTAATTCCGTTACCGTTACTTGGAAAAAGCAATTCCGTTATCGTTTTTCCGTTTCTTTGAAAGGAAATGTAACGAAATTTCCGTTACTCCATTACTTTTACTTTTGACTACAATTAATTATGGTATCTTAGGCATTCATAGACTTGTGTATATATATATTCAAAATTCTCATTATTATTAAAAAAATATGCTAATAAATTTTATAATTATACATAAATTAAAAACATGTAATATTTGTTTGCAAATTCGTTTTAACATTCCTTTATGAGGTTCATTTTCAATGTCTTCTTCATGCTGTTGTTACCTGTAATTTAAAAAAATATTACAATAGATAAGCATAAGCGCAACATTGCTTGAAAAATATCTAAAGCAAGTATAGAATATATGTAAGATATATTAATGGCTTTAAAGTTTGCATTTCATAAATTAGAAAATAATATATATATATATATATATATATATATATATATATATATATATATATATATATATATATATATATATATATAATTATATTCTCCGGTGGGCAATGGGAGGAGGCCTACTAAATTTCACCGGAGTTGGGAAAAACACTATCTTGATCGAAGTAGGATGACCTGTCCAAATATACGGCGTTTGAAAGTATGCAAGTCAAAGGAAGTTGGGAAAACGGATAAGGTGAGTGTGTTCCAGAATTTACCAGTAGAGTATATGCAGGACTGAGCATTAGGTGTTTTGTCTCGGGTCTGACAGTTGAAACAGAGAAAGGATGAGACTGTGTAGAAAGGCTTATCGCACGAGCTCTTCTAAAGGTGGGTATGCGACGAGTGAGTTCAGAAGAGCAGTGCTCGTTGTAATAGCGATAGCAAAAAAAAAAAAAAAAAAATTTTTACAAATTTAAAAAAAAAAAAAAAAAGAGAGAGAGTGATTCAACAATTCTACGGGCAGAAAGAGATTGGAGAGAGTTAGTAAGAGCAGAAGAGTTGATGAGACGAAAAGCCCTAACTTCAGTTTCCCAAGGAGAGCTGTATGAGTGGAACCACCCTAGATGTATGAAGCATACTCCATACACTGGCGAACCACCCCTATAGATGGCAAACAACTATGGTATCGTAAAGTTATTCTGAATGCGCCTCAAAATACTCAACATCTTAGAAGCTTGTTTACAAGAGAAGTAATGCGATCTTTCCTAGAAAGATCATGAGAAAAAGATAATCCGAGAATATTAAGAAAGAGATGAAGGTTTGAGTTGTGTGTTATCAAAGAAGACATCATAGTTGTGTGGAAGATTGTGTTGAGTGGAGAGATGGAGGAACTAAGTTTTTGAGGCATTGAAAACAATCATGTTTTCTCTGCCCCAATTAGAAATACGTAAAAGATCAGATGTTAGTTGTCCCAAGTATATCAACTACTGTTGGAAGGGACGTCTTTCAAACTGGAGGAGGTAATAAAGTGCGAAGTCATCAGCATAGGAATGGATAGGAGATGAGGTAATAGAGAGGTCATTAATGAAAAACAGAAAAATATTGTGGATAGGACAGAAACCTAAGGAACACCATTATTAATAGATTTAAAGAATGAACAATGGCCGTCTACAACAGCTACTATACAACAACCAGAAAGGAAATTAGAGAGAAGATCAAAGAGAGAAGGATACATACCAAAAAAGTGAAGTTTAGAAATCAGAGCTTTGTGCCAGACTCAATCGAAGGCTTAAGATATGTTCAGCGCGATAGCAAAGATTTCACCGAAATGCCGAAGAGCGGACGACCAAGAGTGAGAGATAAAGGAAAGAAGATCACTAGTAGAGCGTTTTTTTATGAAAGCCATACTGGCGATCAGAGATAAGATTAAAAGAATTGAGATGTTTCTAAATCTTCCTGTTAAGGATAGATTCGAAAATTTTAGAGAAAACAGAGGTCAAAGAAATGAGACGGTAATTGGAAGGTTGAGAGGGGTCCCTCTTCTTCGGCACAGGCTGAATGAGAATCATTTCCAGCAAGAAGTGAAGGTTGAAATAGAGAGACAAGACGAAACAGTTTACTAAGGCAGAGTGCAGGCTCAGAAGCACAAGTTTTGAGAACCTTAGGAGGAAATACTATCAGAACCATATACCTTCTTAGTATTAAGCTCAGAGAGAGAGCAGAAATGACGTCTTTAGAAGAAATTCTAATTTTAGGCATAATGAGTTGGAGGGGGTTGAAGGAGGAGGATATAGCTCCGAAATCGTCTAAGGTTGAATTAGAGGCAAAAGTTTGAGCGAAGAGTTCAGCTTTAGAAGAAGGTAAAACAGCAGTTGTGCCGTCGGAAGATACTAAAGGAGAGAAAGAGGAAGAAACAAAGTTAGAGTTTACATTTTTTTGCAAAATGCCATAAATAACGTGAAGAAGAGGAACCAGAGAGATTATTGCAGATTGGAAAAGGCAATAATTCACCCAATATTTAAAAAAGGAGATAAGGGTGAATGTTCCATTTACAGAAGGGTATCGCTTCTGTCCAATGCACTGAAGGTATATGAGAGGGTTTTGGAGAAAAAACTTAGAACATGCGTGGAGAATATTTTGATGGAGGCTCAATATGACTTCTATCCTGGGAGGGGAACTACAGATCTGACGTTCGCTCTGAAGATGATGATTGAAAAGAGTTGGGAGTGGAATAGGAAGATCTACGTGGCCCTCATTGGTTTGGAAAGGCCTTCGATAGCATACCACGCAAGAAGTAGTGGGAAACTCTTGCAGACCCTCACTATGAAATACGATCAAAACTAGTGCAAGTGGTCCGTAGTTTTTATACGAACAGTGAGAGTGCTCTCAGAACAGCCCACAGCCTTGGTGAATGATTTATAGTGGAAGCTAGAGTGAGTCAGGATGGGGTCCTGTCTCCCCTGTTATTCATCTTGTGCATTGGAAAAGTGTATGCGAGAGGTGGATGAAGTTGAGGATTTGAGAGTGGCGATGGCTTATGCAGACGATGTGGCAGTAGTGAATAGCGATAGATATATGTTACAGAAAGCACTGGGAAGATGGGAAATGGTGCTGCATAGAGAGGGCCTTAGGATAAAAAAGGAAAAGACGGAGGTGATGAATATTGCGATTGTGAGGGAGGAGCTTAACATCGAACTTGAAGGTACTAGAATAAGGGAGAAGGAAAGATTTAAATATCAGTGGGTTACCGTGAGTGTCAATGGCGAGATGGGAGAGGAAATAGAAGAAAGAATAATCCGTTTTTCAAAGGGAGTGAGACAATTATTCCTACTGTTGAAGAACAGACATGTCCAGAAGAAGGTCAAGATCTTAATATATACATCAATTCTCCTCCAGATTTTGCTGTGTGGTTCGGGACCTGGACCCTTACTACAAAACCAGAAGTAGGATCATGGCCGAAGAGATGAGAGTGCTGATATTTGTGGCTGGAACAACGAGGTGGGAGAGAAAGGAGGAGAAAAGGAAAGAATTGAGAGTTGAACCCAATAAATACTTGATAGAAAAACATCAATTGAAGTGATATGACAATGTGAGGAGGATGGATGAAGAGAAGTACCCTGCCAGGCTCTATAACTGGTTTCAGCAAGGTAGAAGACCTATAGGAAGACCATGGAAAAGATGGGAGGACGGAATTGCGGCTGTATTGGTGAGAAGCTGACGATCTATGGAGGAAATGGAAGGTATGGGATTATAACGTGACAGGTCGGTGTGGAAGAGCTTCGTAAACTACATTATGTAGCCCTACAGACGGTGCATGATGATGATAATATGTATATAAACGGATTTTTTAGCTTTGCCATGGTAAACAATAGTAGTAGGGAGGCCATATCGTTGGCCCAGAAAAGCCTAACGGGGTTTTGATTTGCAATTGCAAATCATACCGCTCAAACTGACCTCACGCTCCTCCCTGACACCATTTTGGGAGAGTTCATCTCATCGTAATTGACCTTAAGTCTGGGAAAGGGGGCCGTGAACCCCCCAAAATTGGTATCAGGAAGTTACCTGAGTTTGCAGAAATGCTACATTCACTTCACTCTCTTTCATGACCCCGTTTTTGCTGTTCGATCCGGCGGAAAATTGGATCGAATCTGGGGAAAGGGGGAAAAAACTCTCCCCTCCCCTTAATGACAATGTCCCGTCTACTATTCTCCATATTTTGTGACTATTTTATCTTTCTTGTGATATGTTTTTGTTTCTGGTTAGTTATTTTGATGTTTTGTTTTATTTAGTATTTTTTGTTTTTGTTTTTATTTGTAGTTTTATATCAATTGACTTTTTGTTTTTTAATGTCTCTCAATATTTGTCATCAACACTGTATTTATTATCATTTTCATTGTTACTATTATTATTTCTTTTATCCTTTTTATTTTATTTCTATTCTTATTATTTTCATTATTACTATTAGTACGTTCATTTTTATTTTCACTTTCTCTTTCACTTTCATTTTCACTTTCTTTTTCATCTTCATTTCCATTTTTATCATTTTTTACTTTCGTTTTCACCCTCATTTCTATTTTTACTTTCATTTCTACTTTCAGTTCTCTTCTCATTTTCTTTTTCACCTTCATTCTTACCTTCATCTTTATTTTTCATTTCCACTTCCATTTCCATTTTCATATTTTTCATTTTCACTTTCATTTTGACGTTTAGTTGTACTTTTATTTTTACCTTTATTTTCATGATCACTTTTATTTTTCTTATTGCTGTTATTAGGCTTGCTTTTTGGCATGTTAATTTTTATTTTTATTACTATTTTTTGCGTTTTTGTCATTTTTATAATCTTTTTTATTATTTGTTATTATATTTTGGTTGTTTTTCTTATCATTACTATTCCGTTTATTAATTTTGGTTTATTTTTGTAATTATTGATGCCAGTCTTATTATTATTATTTTTTTTTTGTTGTCATTGTTATTGTCACTATTGTTATCATTATTTTGTTGTTGATATTATTATTATTATTATTATTATTATTATTATTATTATTATTATTATTATTATTATTATTATTATTATTATTATTATTATTATTATTATTATTGATATTACTATTTTTTAATTTTTGTTCATCTTTTATAATCGGTATTGTTTTTTATTCGTCGATTTCTAATTTTAATTATTTTATCTTACATTTAGTTTTTATTTTGCTAATTATAGGTATTTGGGTGTGCTTTTATTTATTTGTTTATTTCTCATCAACCAACCAACCTTTTAAATCTTTCCTGTCACTTAATTCCTGTGATTTCCAGTCTGTTCTGCCGTTAAGATGTTCTCATGAGTTGTGGTGTGTTTTTACTTAATACTTTTGTTCTTTTGAAAAATTTTTCAATATTTTAATTTTTTAGCATTGATTTTTCTTTTTGCTTTTAATTTCATTTTAGCTGAAGATAAATTCCTGTGATTCAAAACGTCCAAATAAAATATGCTTATCTTTAAGTTGGCCTTTTTTTGGGTTCATTAAAATTAGATTTCCTAAAAATAAATCACTATCCCAAATTATATATATATATATATATATATATATATATATATATATATATATATATATATATATATATATATATATATATATATATATATATATATATATATATATATATATATATTATATCTCCTGTCCTCTCCAGAGTCAAACAAAATGTCACCACCATCCAACATGCACTAACTTCAAAAATACAAACGTTTTATTTAAATTTTATTTTATAGAAGGGTAGAAAACTGTTTAAAATTTCTGAAAGTTGAAAAAACAATATATCGATGATTCGATACTGAGGATAAAATATCGCTATACCGATATATCAGCTTAAAAAATATCATCGATATTTTTTTATACTATTGTAAAAAATATCAGTATCGATATATATAGGTGCTCTTTAGGCATTCTTACACCTTAGTCTGTCATTAACTCATTATACGCGAAAAAAGAAGCATATTGTCACTCGAAACATTGTTTGATGCAAAATCCGACCATTAAGTTTCTCCCCTACAAACTACCCTATATTCCGCTAGTCTCTAAACAAGATTTTCTCAAAACTATTCACTCACTATTACTTCTCATTTTACATTTTTGTTTTTAATTTTACTTGCACTACACATTCACTCGTAAGTCATAAATACAAAAATGCGTTTACACAAAAAATAATAATAATAGAGGGGAGTTTTACTTTTATAATAAGCAAAAACAAACTCTACAAGACACGCCGATTGCGTTGACTTACAACTCTTCATTTAATGTTGCCAGTTCTGATTTTTAGAACATATTCATTAATCATTATTCAACAATATATTTCCAATTTGACGTCACAGAACTTAGCAAATATTGTTGATCATATTTCACACTCGTTTTCTTGCCTCTACTTGAAAACGTTACAAAATCTTGGCCTCGAGTTGCGATCTTGCGCTCTTTAAAAATTGATGAAGCGCAAGTGAAATTCAGAGTGCTATTTTCTCAAAAGTTTGTGCAAGCGCAAGAGCGCTAGTTCTTTCTTTTAGTCCTACTTGCCTTCTTGCGCTTTAATTGTGCTTATGTCCACCTCTGATATATATATATATATATATATATATATATATATATATATATATATATATATATATATATATATATATATATATATATATATATATATATATATATATATATATATATATATATATATATCAGAGCAAGGGGCGAACCTCATTCCCCTAAACCAGAGAAAAACTTACTTTACCCACTGAGATACCGTGAACTCCTAAAAAAGGCAATATATATATATATATATATATATATATATATATATATATATATATATATATATATATATTATATATATATATATATATATATATATATATATATATATATATATATAAGACAGAGAAAATTTTTTCGCACGCCAGGATTCGAAACCATTGACAACAGCGTTGCCGTTAGACAATGTACAGAAGGTTCTACCACCGAGCGAGGCCGCCTTCCCAGAAAAGAGGGCATAGTAGAACGGTTTTCAAGCTTTTCTGCTTCGAATGGATTCGAATCCTGGCGTGCGGAAAAATTTTCTGTCTTATATTGCTAATTTAGTCGCAACAGTTGTTGTGCCCATGTTGACGTTGCTTGACTTTGGTTGGTTTCTCCTGCAACCCAGGAGCACCCAGCAGAATGCCATAGTAGCCCCAGTAGGGGTTCCAACCACCCTCCTATGTATATATATATATATATATATATATATATATATATATATATATATATATATATATATATATATATATATATATATATATATATATATATATATATATATATATATATATATATATATATATATATATATATATATATATATATATATATATATATATATATATATATATATATATATATATATATATATATATATATATATATATATATATATATATATATATATATATATATATATATATATATTATATATTTAAAAAAAAAAAAAAAAAAAAAAAAAAAAAAAAAAAAAAAACTTAAAAAATTTAAAAAATGAAAGATTTAAAATTTTAAAAGTTAAAAAAAAATTATAAAATAAAGTTGGAAATGAGAAAAATAATAAAATCAAATTCAAATTAAAACTGACAATAAAATTCAAACATCAAAATACATTTTTTTTTAGCTTCAAAATTTAAGATTGTTTTAACTTTGTTTGTAATTTGAAAAATATTGAAAAATTCAGTGAAAATTATACTTTAATTGTATTATAATTTAGATTATAACTGACGATGGATTTAGATAATCCGAAACGTTTGAAGATTAAAATAAAAATATAAAAAGGATAATGAAAAATGTTGAAAGTTTTAATTGCAGTATATGCCTTCCTCATTTATATATATATATATATATATATATATATATATATATATATATATATATATATATATATATATATATATATATATATATATATATATATATATATATATATATGAGTGGGGTGATAACTCTACGAAATTTTCGTGAATCTGTTAAGTAAAAATTTTTGCATGTTCGTGCCCTCCTGAATGTGTTTTGTTTGACAAATTCTTTCCATCGTCATTAATGATCTATTTCCATTTTTTCCCCTATTCACTCTTAATGACGATTACTCTACTTTCCATTGAAAAAAAGCGACCAACGAAGCAATAATTAGCAGATGCCTTGATGGTATATGATCTTTTTTTTAATTCCTTTTTGAGGAAGAGAAATAGTTTATTTTCTCAAGCATTTCATTCCTTTATAAATGTATTTATTTGATGCAAATTTTACACAACCTAAAAATCCTCTTCTCTCTGCGTCTTTTCGAATACACTTCCTTCATCTACTTTAAGATCTTAATTCCATTAATTTGTACACTCTCTAAAAACAGTTTTTCGTTTTTCATGTGTCCCCTTACTCAGTTTGATTTCTTAATAGCTATTAATAATATTAATATTAATAATAGTTATTACACAAGAGCTTTTATATATATATATATATATATATATATATATATATATATATATATATATATATATATATATATATATATATATATATATATATATAGGAAAAATGTCCCAGCGAAGAGTCGGAAAAAGTGGAAAATTTATCAGTGTAAAATATGTAGTGCAGAAAAGACTTTTTTAGGAAGAAAGTATAATCACCGATTTATTTTCGTTTTTGAAAATGACTACAATTTTAAAGTTTATATATATATATATATATATATATATATATATATATATATATATATATATATATATATATATATATATATATATATTTTTTTTTTTTTTTTTTTTTTTTTTTTTTTTACACATCACCACCACTCACGGGCAAAGCCCTATTCAAGGAGGGGGTGTTAAAAGAATAAAAATGAAAGCAAACAGAGTACAAAATCCAGAAAATAAAAACCACCCCTACAGTACCCACCTAACGCAAATTTCTCAGGTGGGCGCAGACGCGGGCTTTAAAGAAATTGAGATTAAATGCAGAGGGAAATACAGAAGATGGAAGAGAGTTCCACAAAACAGAGGTGGCAGGAAAGAAAGAGGCAGAACAGCGGACAAGCCTGGAGTTGCCTATGTCCACGCAAAATTGATGCGCAGACATTGCACCCCTTGTGCTGCGAGGACGCCGTAAAGGTGGAGGTTCACGGGTGGATAGTTCCCTCGAGCATTTGCCACTGTAGTACCTATAGAAAAGTGACAAGGCACCAACATCACGTCGCAAAGATAAAGAATCAAGAGAATTAGAAAGAGCGGGACAGTTTATAAGTCTTTTAGCCTTTGACTCAACCCCATCCAAAAGACGGGTGAAACCTGAGCCACCCCATATATGAGAGCAGTACTCCATACAAGGGCGGATGAGACCCTTGTATAATTGGAGTAACTGCGAGGAAGAAAAAAATTCTCGCAGTCTAAACGCAGTATATATATATATATATATATATATATATATATATATATATATATATATATATATATATATATATATATATATATATATATATATATATATATATATATATATATATATATATACTCACAACCTTTCACACAATCGTAGGGTGTTGACAACCTCAAGCCACAGCCATTAGCACCGGATACCCTCCTCCCAGCTCAGCCCTCTTTCCCTCTATAACTCCTTGACCCCACTCACCCAACCTCTCCTAGGTCTCCCTCTACCTCTTACGCCTTCCGCATTTTTTAGCCAGTCTCATTTCATTCATCCTACAAACATTCTCAAACCGCCTCAACATGTTCTGTTCAGTTCTCCCAGTCATGCCCCTTCCCCAGGCACACATTTCCTTTATTTTATCATTCCTGACTCTATCTCTTTTATCTACACCACATACAGCTCTCAGACCCTTCATATCGAAAACCTCAACCTTTTTCCTCTTCCTCGCATCAAACTCCATATCAACCTGCATATATATATATATATATATATATATATATATATATATATATATATATATATATATATATATATATATATATATATATATATATATATATATATATATATATATATATATATATATATATATATATATAATATATATATATATATATATATATATATATATATATATATATATATATATATATATATATATATATATATATATATATATATATATATATATATATATATAGGGATGAAGCGATACCAAAATTTTAACGATACCGATACCGATACCGAAAAATTTGCCGATACCGATACCGATAGCAATTTTTTAACTTAATAATATATATATATATATATATATATATATATATATATATATTATATATATATATATATATATATATATATATATATATATATATATATATATATCAGATCCAAGAAAGGCTCTAGGGGCCTGTCAGTGGGGCCAGCACTCGTCTCTATCTAGATCTTTCGTAAATAATTCCATCTGCCACCAACTGTTCCATCATAGGCATCTGATGCGCCTCAGTGAATCCCGAACTGACTCCATTCATCTCTCATTTGTCTCCCTCTCGGTCTTCTTAATCTTGGCCTGCACTCTCACCTCCCTCTAGTCTCTCTCCCCTCCTGCATCCTCCACACGTGTCCCAACCATCTCAGTCTTGCTACATCTATCTTTTGATTAATTGGTTCAACCCCTATACTTTATCTAATTCTTTCGCTTCTTATCCTCTCCTTCCTGGTTCTTCCCACCATCAAACGCAACACCCTCATCTCTGTTGCTTGAATTCTGCTTTCTTCTCTTGTTGTCGCACTCCAAGTCTCTGTTCCATATTACAAAATTGAGGTTAGAGTACTTTCAAAAATTACTTTCTTTACTCCTATATCCATTCTTTTGTCTGCCAAGACTGGGTACAGCGCTCACACCATTCTTCCGTATTTCTCCATCCAGTTGGTGATTTCCAGCATATTACTTCATTCCCTTGTGAATACTTTCTCCTCCCCAAATATTCACATCTCTCTACCACAATCACCTCCTCGCCATGCACCTTCAGCACAAGCTCCTCTTCCTCTTCATCCCTTCTAATTATTAACAGTTCTGTCTTTTCAACATTCACGATCAATCCCACATCTTTTAGCTTTTCAGCAAAACTTGTTATCACCTCTCTTAACTTCTCTCTATCTTGGCTCTCTCTCTCTCTCTCTCTCTCTCTCTCTCTCTCTCTCTCTATATATATATATATATATATATATATATATATATATATATATATATATATATATATATATATATATATATATATATATATATATATATATATATATATATTATATCTCCTCTGGTGGGTAAAGACCAGAAAACTACTAATTTCCACCAGAGTTGGGTTCATATCAGAACCTAATCGTTAAAATAGAAAAAGAGAGTGTGTTCCAGACTTTACCAATTGTTGTGTATATAAGATTAGGCATAGCGGTTAAGTCTAGGATCAGACAGTTGAACAGAGAAAGGATAAGACTGTGTAGAATATCGTGTTACACCAACGTGTTCTCAATGGAGGAGAAAAGCAACGGGATAGTTCAGAAGAGCAGTGTCCATTGTACTAGCGATTGTATATAGTGAGTTACGCAGCAGTTCTACGGGCAGAAAAAGACTGGAGAGAATTAGTGAGAGAGGAAGAGTTCTTAAGACGAAAAGCCAGACTCCACCTTGTCAAGGAGAGCTGTGTGAGTGGAACTACTCCGGATATATGAGACGTATTCCATACAGGGGAGAACAACACCCCTATAAAGATAAAGCAACT
>SEYY01021870.1:20000-34300 GCA_009176605.1 Armadillidium nasatum
TGTTTGGTCAGCCATGCGAATTTCCACCCTAACTCCTTCGAAATCTGACTTTTACAGTTACTATCTATTTATTACTAAGAGAGAAAAGATCACCACAAAAGGATCGGCAACAGCTAAAGAACAACTCCATGCATTTCTGAGGAAATATCCTTTTCAAAGCATTGATTATTTTCAAAAGTTGTGCACCAGAGCCAAATCCTTGTCAAAATAACCTGTCCACTTCTAATATGTCTGTAAGTGTCCTTTCAGTTCTGTAATAATGATTTACTTGTTTAAAGATGACCCCTACACATATTGCATTTGTCCTGACACAGCTTGTGGCTGTATTTCTTGATATGTTGTATAAATTCAGATTCAGATGTTTTAACAGAAGTTGAGATTCCAAGATTTAAAGAATTCATTGCCATTGGTCTACGATACCATGAGGTTTAATCACGACAAAACTAGCCAACCATATTAAAGTGATAGATCTTCCATGAAATAGTTTTGTGAAATTACAAATCTTATAGCCACAAAATAAGACGAATTATCATTTTGAAAAGCATGAAAAGCTTATAAGGAGTCAATAAATATTGTATGTTTATCATGTTGTTCGTTTTCATAATACAGTAAGAATTTATAAATTGAAAAAAATTCTGCTGTGAATATAGTGCAATGATCAGATAATCTGGGATGCACATTCATTATACTGATAAGCGCAAACAGTATTATTACCAGTTTAGGAATCATCAATATAACTGATCATATATTTTGCGCGGCTCTTAAGAAATTAAGTTTTTCACCAAATAATTTATAGTAGAAAATCAGCAGCTTACTTTTTGGATATTTCATGAAAGAGAAATCAAACTTGATAGTGTCATGGTTAATATGATAAGACTTCAGAGGAATTTCCAGTTAGTAACTACAAATCCTGGTACAAATGTTTGTTTTTTTTTTTTTTTTTTTTTTTTTTTTTTTACAGAACGCCACCACTCACGGGCAGAGCCCTTTTCAAGGAGGGGGCACACACACAGGGTCAAAAATCTTTCAAACACACACACACTTAACGCACAGCCCTCAGGTGGGCGCAAACGGAAGCCTTGAAGAGTGGAAGATCAAATACAGGAGGAAAAATAGATGATGGTAGAGAATTCCACAGAATAGAGGTGGCTGGAAAGAAGGAGGTACCACAACGGGCTAGCCTGGGATTTCCTTACGTCCACACAAAATTGATGCGATAGCAGGGCACCCCTTGTGCAACGAGGACGACGCAACGGTGGAGGAATGCGAGAGGCCAATTCCCTCGAGCACCTGCCATTGTAGTACCTGTAGAAAAGAGATAGCGCGCCAACGTCACGTCGCAGAGACAGAGGGTCAAGAGAGTTTGAAAGTAGGGGACAGTTTATTAATCTTTTAGCTTTTGACTCAACCCTATCCAGAAGAGAGGAGGAGCCGGAGCCCCCCCCAAATGTGAGAACAGTACTTCCATACAAGGACGAATAAGACCCTTATATATTTGGAGTAACTGCTCAGAAGAAAAAAATTCTCGCAATCTGAACAGAATTCCCAGCTTCTTAGAGGCCGCTTTAGCAACCATTGTGATATGTGGTTTCCAAGACAGTTTGTTGTTTATGTTTAGACCAAGAATGTTAATGTTATTTACAGGTGAGACGGGAGAGCCATCGAAGAGGATAGGAAAGTTAGGAGGTGTTTTTGAGAGATAGGTGTGAAGAAGTTGAGTTTTAAAGAGTTGAATTTCACAAGGTTGCTATGACCCCAACGGGAAATCCCATCCAGATCGGCAAGAATAGAATTGGAAAGTTGAAGACGAGAAGCAACTCTAGAAGCAAAAGAGGGAGCAGATTTGAAATGAGTAGAAGAATGTAGAGTTGAGTCATCGGCATAAGAGTGAACAGAGTTAGAAGTGCAGTTGAGAAGATCGTTAATGAAAAGTAAGAATAAAGTTGGAGATAAAACGGAACCCTGAGGAACACCACAGTTGACAGAAAAGGAGGAAGAGGTCGCTCCATCTACAAGTGCCGAAATGGAACGATCTGAGAGAAAACTAGACAAGAGTGAGCAAAGAGAAGGAGGAAACCCAAAGGAAGGGAGCTTGGAGAGCAGCGACGCATGCCATACCCGGTCAAAAGCCTTGGATATGTCAAGCGCCACCACACAAGACTCCCGAAGTCCCTAAGGGCAGAAGACCATAGATCAGTAAGATAGGAAAGTATGTCACCAGTTTACCTCGAACGTCGAAAGCCATACTGGTGATCTGAGAGAAGAGAATGAGACTCCATATGATCCAGGAAATGAGAGTTGAGGAGAGTTTCAAAAATTTTAGATAGAACACAAGTGAGAGCTATAGGTCGATAGTTAGAAGGGTCAGAACGACTACCTTTTTTCGGGATCGGCTGAACAAATGCACGCTTCCAGCATTGAGGAAAAGTATTAGTATTAAGGCATAGAGAGTAGAGTTGAACGAGGACAGGCGCTAACTCGGAAGCACACTCCCTCAGAACACGAGGGGGAATGCCATCCGGGCCACTGGCCTTCCTGACGTTCATAGATTTCAGGATCCCATGCACCTGATCATGAGTAATTACAGGTAGAGACATGGGACACCTGAGAGGAGAAGGAGTAGAAGGAGGGATGCCAGAATCGAGCAGGGTGGAATTAGATGAAAAAGGAGGCCGAAGAGATTAGTCTTTTCAGAAGGAGTATTAGCTACAGAACCATCAGAGCGAATAAGAGGAGGAAAGGCAGATTTACAGAAGTTGTTAGAGATATTTTTGACAAGAGGCCAGAAATTTTTATCAGTAGGAGAGCCATGGAGGTCAGCGCACTTCCTTTTTATGAAAGTACGCTTAGTCCGTCGAAGAACATCCCTGCAACGATTCCGAGCAGAATGAAAATTAGCAAGAGTGATAGGAGAAGGAGAGTTTTTCCATTCACGATAAGCACTGTCTCTCTCACGAAGAGCAAGAGAACAATTGCCATCGAACCAAGGATTTTGAGGAGAAAAATGATTTAGTTGAAGATGGAATGAATCTGCCCATCCCGTCAAGGATTACGGCCCCTACCTTTTCAGCAGAGACAGAAGCGTCCCCCGAGACAAAACAAGATTCACTCCAATGATAGTTAGCAAAGAAGCGGCGCATTGCCCCCCAATTAGCCCGATTAAAGTGCCAGAAAGTACGTTTAGGGCATGGTGGAGCTGTTGGAGAGAAAGCATTATAACTAAGAGCTATAAGATTATGGTCAGAGTTACCAATAGGAGGGAAAATTGTGTATTTATAACCAGAAGGAGTAGTGGTGAAACATAAATCAAGCGTATTCAAGAATTGGTTAGGACGATCTGGAATGTGTGTGGGTTCCCTAATCAATTGCTCCAGATCGTTAAGAATGCTGAATGATTTGGCCTCCCTTCCATCTGAATTAGTATGAGAGGAACCCAACCATTCAGTGTGGTGTACGTTGAAATCCCCTAAATAGAGGACCTCAGCATTTGGATGAGAAGAGGTGACAGTCTCGTGAGTAGTAGTAAGATATTGAAAAAAAACTGGAAAATCTGTTCCATTAGGGGAACAGTAGCAGAAACACAAGATAATTGTAGTAGTAGGAAGACAGATTTTAAGCCATAAAACATCGAAATTAGGAGATTCTAGATTTACGAGACGTGTCACAGGAGTGTTAATGTTAATATAGGCACAGACTCCACCATTTAGACGGAAATTGTGAAAAAAGTTGTAGTTAGAGACATTAAGATTGCTAGAGAAAGAATCCCTGTCCAACTGGGTCTCAGACAGAAGCAAAAGGTTAGGATGAGAGGTAGTTAGGTGGTGTTCAACAGACGCTAAATTAGATCGAAGGCCACGAACGTTAGCAAAGGTAATAGAAAGCCCCCGTCTACGCCCAACCCCACGATCAATCAAGTTAGACATAAAAAAACACACACAGGCACTCACACAATCACGCACGCGCGCCCACACGCACGCACAAAGAAGCGGGACGAACACGCATGCATGAACACACTCATTCACGCACACACGCGCACACGCACTCACGCACGTGCGCACGCAAACACATAATATCGTAAACAAACATTGAAAAGAATAATTAAGTTAAAATTATTAAAAACTTAAAATCAATAATAAAAATATTAAAGTTATAATTATTAAAACAAATAAAGTAAACTTATACTAAAGAAGTTCAATTAAAAGACCGAAGAAAATATGTAGCAAATTTAAAACGGTAAAAGTTTACATATAGGTTAAAACAATACTTATCTGAAAATGGCGAACTTCATAGACAGTAAAAATATCCTATAATTAATTATAAAACACTTAAAAATTAAAACACTATACACTTAAAATAAAGTTAAAAACATAAAAAAACATTTAAAACTGAAAAAAACAAACACACACACTAGCATTGAGCAGTGTCAGAAACAACCTTACACTATGAGAACTGAACTAGAACTGTTCCTATACTTTGAAAAGATAAAGATGTGCCTTGTAAAAGTCATAACATAAAAGTCGCAGAATACTACATAGAGAGGTCAATTTAGATAGTCTTTAATAATGTAAGTAAAGCCAAGGAGCTTTGTCCGGATTAAAAGGGACATGGCTTCAGATTTAAAAAAAATTAAGATACCATTGTACAAAATACTATTTTAAATACCCTGATATTGTATTCTATCTAATTTGAGAGGGGCCGATTCCAAGAGTGTGTTCATAGATAAAACAACTATATTCTAATTTAGATCTTATAACGGTTTTATAAACATAGTCTGTTTGCTCCCAAAATGTTTTTACTTATAAACTTATTAAATTCAATAACTGTAGTGATCGTTTGTGCAATTCCTTAGTATGTTTTGCCTATGTCAATTGTTGGACCCAAAAACTTGTGCTACTCGTTAAATTCCAATTTTAGATTTTTTATCATAAACCTTGGAGAGGGAGTAGAATATAATGTCTTTTTTAGAAAAAAAGACAATTTTTGTGTTTGTGACAATATATTTAGTCCCCACCGTTTAAATCAGATGGTAATTTCATTTTAAAATTTTCTGAATTTCATGAAACGTAATATAGATCATGATGCAAATACTACAAAAATATTTACGAGTAAAATGTTTCTGATGCATTGGTTCTGCTTCTTTAAAAGATTATTTTTAATAAGATTAAAGAAAACTGAACTAAGCACATATCCTTGAGGTACACATCCTAATCCAAATATACCTGTGTGGCTTAATTGTTTAACTGTATTTTTCTTTCGTGTAAGAAATTTTCTATAAAAGTTGGGATATGACTTCAACTCAACGCCTTTCAATTTAAAGAGTAGTCCGTGTATCCAAAAGGTATCATATGCTTCTACAATATCCAAAAACTCACATTGTAGTAAAGTTTCTTGAATAGCACTTTTTAAATGAGCTAAATTATCAGAAAGTCAATAATTGTGCTTTTTTTTCCGAAACCTACTTTTGGTGTTGGCAGATTAGGCCCTTCACATATAAGGAAGATTGGAACCGATGTAGAACCATCCGTTCGAAGAATTTGTAAATGCAACTTATAAAAGCTATGGTCCTATGTGACAAGTTTAATCATTGTAGCTACCTTTAGTTGTTTTAAAAGGGACATTAAAAGAGAGTGTACAATTCTTCAGGAAATACTTCCTCTTCTCATAATTAGTTAAAGAATCCTTGCAGTATAATTTTATTTTTCATTGTAAGATGTTGCAAAAAATTTATAAATTATCATTTTCTGTCTAGAGCAAAGTTCCATTTAACCATCAAAGGGCTGAATCTAACTCATGAAGAATAAAAGCCAATTGCAGCTATGTTTACATTCATCTCCTTTTGCCATCAAAGATCATTGTCTTGAAATTCTACCTCCTCCATGTGGAAAAAAATGGTCCTTTATAAGCACCCAAGCAACTGAGTTTGGCAAAAACTGATACTAAAATAGCTTACACTACAGTGGGATATATGAGGGAGTCTCTTGGGTCTGGTGAGTGCAACAGAACTGGCAAATTCGGGAATTTTAAAAATTTAACTTTCTGCGAATGAGTCAGGATTCATGAAATTGTCTTTACTCGCTACAAATTTGACCACTGCTCTTGCACGGCAGTATGATACTTTATTTTTAAGTGTAAGTTTATCTTTATATTTTTTACATAAAAAAATTTATTGCAGTCTTCTTTTCTTCACCCTTTTCATTTTTGATCATTAACTTAGTGTAAGTTCAAATGAAAACTTTTGCTAGAGTCTTTAATTGATGAAATCAGGTCAGAATAATTTAGTATACATCCACAAAACCTATTTAATGCTGATAGATGAAAATCTTTCAAAGTTTATTTACAATTCCTCTTTCTACTTTGAGAATGGTCTTTTTAACATCCTTTTCAGGCTGAATATATACATCAGCAAAATTGGGAAATATTCATTGACCAGAATAAGCTGTCTAAGAGTTTATTCTTACTATTGATAAATAAGGGTAAATACTTTTCCTGTAGCGTCTTAGATATAGGTAACTGCGGACAATGAAGTGATATAGATCTCCCCATTTTTTTTTTCATTTTCTATAGCATACCATAATTTATGATGGCTATTAAAATCACAAAAAAAAATAAATAAATAAAAAATAGGAGTATTTTTAGGTAGCCACAATAGAAACTAAGTGAAGGAGAATTTAATACCATGGGAATAAGGAGGAAGATAAATACAGCATAAAACAAAATTAAGAGCACTAACAATAAATACGAAAGGCAGCAGCTTCAGCTGGAGTGTGTACATGGATTGACTGATTAAAATATTATTTGCTAAGCCCAATATTACTTCTCTACCATGGTGATTTTTATATTTTTAGTAAATACGAGTTATAATAATCATATGATTTTATGCTTGTGACGTTACGACCATAAATTCTTGTGACGTCATACCTTTTCTTTGAGCGTATTGCTTTCAAGTCGTGATCAGAATTACAAATCGTGGAACTATTTTATTTTTCTTAACTATGTGATGGCATTGGGTTTATTTTTTCTATTATTTAACATGCCTTTAAATTTACTGAAAGTAAGCACAAAATAATCATATGTCTATGACGTCATAACCACGTGGTTGTTTGTATCTTTTCCAGTCAATTCCTGATATTTCATGTTTTTGACTCACTATATTACATACATATTTACTTTAACTCACTTTAACCAAAGTTCTAAAAGAAATTATGTGTCTATGAAGCCATAACAACGCGACTGATCACTACGTAACCCAACAATTCCTGATATTTCATATTTTTGGTCAGCCTCATTTGCATTTACCGTATAACCATGCGTTTATCATACTTGACCCAAATGTTTATAAATATCCACAACGTCGTTCTGTTACAATATTTAATGTTTTTAAATGAAATTTTTTTATTACATAAAAAATCATTACCTTAATATGTTTTTTATACGAGTGAAGACATCATTTACTTAATAATACATCATATAATTTTCATTCAAGGCTCTATTTCTTTAATAACCCATGTTGCAGCAGACACATTCTTGGATATTCATTCCGAAAAAAGGGGCGGGGATTAAGGGATTAACATAATTAATTAGGGAATTATCCGGATTAATTATCAGATTATCCGATAAATCGGATTAAAAATGCCTCACGAAAAACCATGAAAGGGAGGCTCTGCCACCCCTTTTCCTTCAGAGGGGGCTTCGCCCCTTTTTTATTCTCAGTGGGCTCCGCACCCCAAAAATACCTCAGGAAAGAGCATGAGTTTCCCTCACTTAGCACTGGCATTCATCTTCATTTCTTCTCACTTGGAACTGGAACTGGCTCCCTACAAAAGTCGGGTCCTACTATATATATATATATATATATATATATATATATATATATATATATATATATATATATATATATATATATATATATATATATATATATATATATATATATATATATATATATACGAGAGAGAGAGAGAGAGGTGGGTATCGTTACTCAAAAAAGTAATTCCGCTACCCTTACCCCGTTACTTGGAAAAAGCAATTCCGTTATCGTTTTTCCGTTTCTTTGAAAGGAAATGTAACGAAATTTCCGTTACTCCATTACTTTTATCTTTTGACTACAACATTAATTATGGTATATTAGGCATTCATAGACTTGTGTATATTAAGTTTTCAAAATTCTCATTATTATTAAAAAAATATGCTAATAAATTTTTAATAATTATACATAAATTAAAAACATGTATATATTTGTTTGCACATTCCTTTCTGGCATTTCTTTGAGGTTTCTTTTTAAATGTCTACTTCATGCTGTTGGTTACCCTGTAATTTAAAAAAATATATACACTAGGATAAACATAAACAGCAACATTGCTTGAAAAATATCTAAAGCAAGTATTGAAACTATGTTAGATTATATTAATGGCTTTAAAGTTTGCATTTCATAAGATTAGAATATATATATATATATATATATATATATATATATATATATATATATATATATATATATATATATAATATATATATATATATATATATATATATATATATATATATATATAAAATTATCTTCTCCGGTGGGCAATGGGAGGAGGCCTACTAAATTTCACCGGAGTTGGGAAAAACACTATCTTGATCGAAGTAGGATGACCTGTCCAAATATACGGCGTTTGAAAGTATGCAAGTCAAAGGAAGTTGGGAAAACGGATAAGGTGAGTGTGTTCCAGAATTTACCAGTAGAGTATATGCAGGACTGAGCATAGGTGTTTTGTCTCGGGTCTGACAGTTGAACAGAGAAAGGATGAGACTGTGTAGAAAGGCTTATCGCACGAGCTCTTCTCAAAGGTGGAGGTATGCGACGAGTGAGTTCAGAAGAGCAGTGCTCGTTGTAATAGCGATAGCAAAAAAAAAAAAAAAAAAAATTTTTTACAAATTTAAAAAAAAAAAAAAAAAGAGAGAGTGATTCAACAATTCTACGGGCAGAAAGAGATTGGAGAGAGTTAGTAAGAGCAGAAGAGTTGATGAGACGAAAAGCCCTAAACTTCAGTTTCCCAAGGAGAGCTGTATGAGTGGAACCACCCTAGATGTATGAAGCATACTCCATACACTGGCGAACCACCCCTATAGATGGCAAACAACTATGGTATCGTAAAGTTATTCTGAATGCGCCTCAAAATACTCAACATCTTAGAAGCTTGTTTACATAGAGAAGTAATGCGATCTTTCCTAGAAAGATCATGAGAAAAAGATAATCCGAGAATATTAAGAAGAGATGAAGGTTTGAGTTGTGTGTTATCAAAGAAGACATCATAGTTGTGTGGAAGATTGTGTTGAGTGGAGAGATGGAGGAACTAAGTTTTTGAGGCATTGAAAACAATCATGTTTTCTCTGCCCCAATTAGAAATACGTAAAAGATCAGATGTTAGTTGTCCCAAGTATATCAACTACTGTTGGAAGGGACGTCTTTCAAACTGGAGGAGGTAATAAAGTGCGAAGTCATCAGCATAGGAATGGATAGGAGATGAGGTAATAGAGAGGTCATTAATGAAAAACAGAAAAATATTGTGGATAGGACAGAAACCTAAGGAACACCATTATTAATAGATTTAAAGAATGAACAATGGCCGTCTACAACAGCTACTATACAACAACCAGAAAGGAAATTAGAGAGAAGATCAAAGAGAGAAGGATACATACCAAAAAAGTGAAGTTTAGAAATCAAAGCTTTGTGCCAGACTCAATCGAAGGCTTAAGATATGTTCAGCGCGATAGCAAAGATTTCACCGAAATGCCGAAGAGCGGACGACCAAGAGTGAGAGATAAAGGAAAGAAGATCACTAGTAGAGCGTTTTTTATGAAAGCCATACTGGCGATCAGAGATAAGATTAAAAGAATTGAGATGTTTCCAAATCTTCCTGTTAAGGATAGATTCGAAAATTTTAGAGAAAACAGAGGTCAAAGAAATGAGACGGTAATTGGAAGGTTGAGAGGGGTCCCCCTTCTTCGGCACAGGCTGAATGAGGATCATTTCCAGCAAGAAGTCAAGGTTGAAATAGAGAGACAAGACGAAACAGTTTACTAAGGCAGAGTGCAGGCTCAGAAGCACAAGTTTTGAGAACCTTAGGAGGAAATACTATCAGGACCATATACCTTCTTAGTATTAAGCTCAGAGAGAGAGCAGAAATGACGTCTTTAGAAGAAATTCTAATTTTAGGCATAATGAGTTGGAGGGGGTTGAAGGAGGAGGTATAGCTCCGAATTGAATTAGAGGCAAAAGTTTGAGCGAAGAGTTCAGCTTTAGAAGAAGGTAAAACAGCAGTTGTGCCGTCGGAAGATACTAAAGGAGAGAAAGAGGAAGAAACAAAGTTAGAGTTTACATTTTTTTTTTTTGCAAAATGCCATAAAGAACGTGAAGAAGAGGAACCAGAGAGATTATTGCAGATTGGGAAAAGGCAATAATTCACCCAATATTTAAAAAAGGAGATAAGGGTGAATGTTCCATTTACAGAAGGGTATCGCTTCTGTCCAATGCACTGAAGGTATATGAGAGGGTTTTGGAGAAAAAACTTAGAACATGCGTGGAGAATATTTTGATGGAGGCTCAATATGACTTCTATCCTGGGAGGGGAACTACAGATCTGACGTTCGCTCTGAAGATGATGATTGAAAAGAGTTGGGAGTGGAATAGGAAGATCTACGTGGCCTTCATTGGTTTGGAAAGGCCTTCGATAGCATACCACGTAAGAAGTAGTGGGAAACTCTTGCAGACCCTCACTATGAAATACGATCAAAACTAGTGCAAATGGTCCGTATTTTTATACGAACAGTGAGAGTGCTCTCAGAACAGCCCACAGCCTTGGTGAACGATTTATAGTGGACGCTAGAGTGAGTTAGGATGGGGTCCTGTCTCCCCTGTTATTCATCTTGTGCATTGGAAAAGTGTATGTGAGAGGTGGATGAAGTTGAGGATTTGAGAGTGGCGATGGCTTATGCAGACGATGTGGCAGTAGTGAATAGCGATAGAAATATGTTATAGAAAGCACTGGGAAGATGGGAAATGGTGCTGCATAGAGAGGGCCTTAGATAAAAAAGGAAAAGACGGGGGTGATGAATATTGCGATTGTGAGGGAGGAGCTTAACATCGAACTTGAAGGTACCAGAATAAGGGAGGTGGAAAGGTTTAAATATCTGTGAGTTACCGTGAGTGCCAATGGCGAGATGGGAGGGGAAATAGAAGAAAGAATAAGCTGTTTTTCAAAGGGAGTGAGACAATTATACCTACTGCTTGAAGAACAGACATGTCCCGAAGAAAGGTCAAGATCTTAATATATACATCAATTCTCCTACCCGATTCTGCTCTACGGTTCGGAGGCCTTGGAACCCTTTACGACGAAAACCAAGAAGTAGGATCATGGCCGCAAGAGATGAGAGTGCTGAGGATTGTGGCTGGAACAACGAGGTGGAAGCAACGAAGAAAGGAGGAGAAAAGGAAAGAATTGAGAGTTGGAACCCATTAAATACTTGATAGAAAAACATCAATTGAAGTGGTATGACAATGTGAGGAGGATGGATGAAGAGAAGTACCCTGCCAGGCTTCTATAACTGGTTTCAGCAAGGTAGAAGACCTATAGTGAAGACCATGGAAAAGATGGGAGGACGGAATTGCTGCTGTAATGGTGAGAAGCTGACGATCTATGGAGGAGATGGAAGGTATGGGATTATAACGTGACAGGTTGGTGTGGAAGAACTTCGAGAACGACACGGTGTAGCCCTACAGACGGTGCTGATGATGATAATATGTATATAAACGGATTTTTTAGCTTTGCCATGGTAAACAATAGTAGTAGGGAGGCCATACGTTGGCCCAGAAGCCTAACGGGGTTTTTGATTTGCAATTGCAAATAACCGCTCAATGACCTTCCTCCCTGACCCATTTTGGGGGTTCATTCTAATTGACCTTAAGTCTGGGAAAGGGGGGCCGTGAACCCCCCAAATGATCAGGAAGTTACCTGAGTTTGCAAAAACATTCACTTCACTCTCTTTCATGACCCCGTTTTTGCTGTTCGATCCGGCGGAAAATTGGATCGAATCTGGGGAAAGGGGGAAAAAACTCTCCCCTCCCCTTAATGACAATGTCCCGTCTACTATTTCTCCTAATTTTGTGACTATTTTATCTTTTGTGATATGTTTTTTTTCTGGTTAGTTTTTTGATGTTTTTTTTTTTTAGTATTTTTTGTTTTTGTTTTATTTTAGTTTTATATCAATTGACTTTTTGTTTTTTAATGTCTCTCAATATTTGTCATCAACACTGTATTTATTATCATTTTCATTGTTACTATTATTATTTCTTTTATCCTTTTTATTTTATTACTATTCTTATTGTTTTCATTATTACTATTATAAGGTTCATTTTTATTTTCACTCTCTCTATCACTTTCTTTCTCATCTTCATTTTCATTTTTTACTTTCGTTTTCACCCTCATTTCTATTTTACTGACATTTCTACTTTCAGTTCTATTCTCATTTTCTTTTTCACCTTCATTCTTACCTTCATCTTTATTTTAATTTTCATTTCCACTTCCATTTTCATATTTTTCATTTTCACTTTCATTTTGACGTTTAGTTGTACTTTTATTTTTACCTTTATTTTCATGATCACTTTTATTTTTCTTATTGCTGTTATTAGGCTTGCTTTTTGGCATGTTAATTTTTATTTTTTACTACTTTTTGCGTTTTTGTCATTTTTATAATCTTTTTTATTATTTGTTATTATATTTTGGTTGTTTTTCTTATCATTACTATTCCGTTTATTAATTTTGGGTTTATTTTTGTAATTATTGATGCCAGTCTTATTATTTTTATTATTTTTGTTTTTGTTGTCATTGTTATTGTCACTATTGTTATCATTATTTTGTTGTTGATATTATTATTATTATTATTATTATTATTATTATTATTATTATTATTATTATTATTATTATTATTGATATTACTATTTTTTAATTTTTGTTCATTTTTATAATCGGTATTGTTTTTATTCGTCGATTTTAATTTTAATTATTTTATCTTAATTTAGTTTACTTTGCTATTATAGTATTGGTGGCTTTTATTTATTTGTTTTATTTCTCATCAACCAAACCTTTTAAATCTTTCCTGTCACTTAATTCCTGTGATTTCCAGTCTGTTCTGCCGTTAAGATGTTCTCATGAGTTGTGGTGTGTTTTTACTTAATACTTTTGTTCTTTTGAAAATTTTTTCAATATTTTAATTTTTTAGCATTGATTTTTCTTTTTGCTTTTAATTTCATTTTAGCTGAAGATAAATTCCTGTGATTCAAAACGTCCAAATAAAATATGCTTATCTTTAAGTTGGCCTTTTTTTGGGTTCATTAAAATTAGATTTCCTAAAAATAAATCACTATCCCAAATTCCAAAAGTCAAGCACTATTCAAAAATACAAACGTCTGTTTAAAATTTCTGAAAGTTGAAAAAACAATATATCGATGATTCGATACTGAGGATAAAATATCGCTATACCGATATATCAGCTTAAAAAATATCATCGATATTTTTTTATACTATTGTAAAAAATATCAGTATCGATATATATAGGTGCTCTTTAGGCATTCTTACACCTTAGTCTGTCATTAACTCATTATACGCGAAAAAAGAAGCATATTGTCACTCGAAACATTGTTTGATGCAAAATCCGACCATTAAGTTTCTCCCCTACAAACTACCCTATATTCCGCTAGTCTCTAAACAAGATTTTCTCAAAACTATTCACTCACTATTACTTCTCATTTTACATTTTTGTTTTTAATTTTACTTGCACTACACATTCACTCGTAAGTCATAAATACAAAAATGCGTTTACACAAAAAATAATAATAATAGAGGGGAGTTTTACTTTTATAATAAGCAAAAACAAACTCTACAAGACACGCCGATTGCGTTGACTTACAACTCTTCATTTAATGTTGCCAGTTCTGATTTTTAGAACATATTCATTAATCATTATTCAACATATATTTCCAATTTGACGTCACAGAACTTAGCAAATATTGTTGATCATATTTCACACTCGTTTTCTTGCCTCTACTTGAAAACGTTACAAAATCTTGGCCTCGAGTTGCGATCTTGCGCTCTTTAAAAATTGATGAAGCGCAAGTGAAATTCAGAGTGCTATTTTCTCAAAAGTTTGTGAAAGCGCAAGAGCGCTAGTCATTTCTTTTAGTCCTACTTGCCTTCTTGCTCTTTAATTGTTATGTCCACCTCTGATATATATATATATATATATATATATATATATAT